>KZ807849.1:294541-308677 GCA_000696205.2 Oncopeltus fasciatus
ATATATATATATAAAGGATCCATTTTATCAGTCATTCCATATATATTCAACACATACTCTAAACCTCTCTATCTCTGATATTCTAGAAATATGGCATATTGATTATTTGAGTAGGCAAAGTGATAATCTAATTGGTTTAATAGACATCAATTGAGTCAAATATATATATTCTAACTGGATTTCTATTAAAGTACTGCAAAGTTGTTATAAACGAGCACAAACACAGAGAACACTAATTACCAATTGATCATTTTTTTTTATAATTTTCAGTTCAAATTAAAAAATTGATGTTTTAAATAATCATCACTTTAAAAAAACAACAACCAAATATGGGTCTCTAGTACATTCATCATTGGTATTAAAACAAATTTCCAATCAGATCAGTGGGGACAATAATAACTATTACAATTTATATCTTAATCAGTCAGTTTCAGCTACATATTATTGTGTTGTTGCTCAATCTCATGTTATATTGATTGAAACTACAAATTAATGCTTTGACTTTTAAAGGATATTGCATTATTTTTCTGTTGTGATTTGAGCAAATCTGTTGATCAGAGTGGTTTTTATTTTAAAATTATTAATGGTTTTTAGGTAATTATAATCCTGAACCTTCATTCAAATGAGTTAAAAAAACTAGGTAAGTCAATGCGGTAGTTAGCCATGAAGAGATTTCATGAGCTATAACTAATCAAATCTCTTGTTCAAGTATTTTGAGGAATAAGATAAATCTATTTAAAAAAAAAAAAGTAATATAAATAGGGGGCACCATGGTAGCTCAGGATCCGTTCAGATCAAACATTGCTGATGCTGCGGGTTTAAAGCCAGCCCAGGGCTAGATTTTATCTATAAATAAAACCTTGTCCTGAGCCATGGATTTTTAGATTAGGGTGGTACGTTACCTCTCCCTCCATGACCCTAAGTGGCTGAAAGAGAAGCTAACAAAAAAAAAAAAGTATGTATATAAACAAATTATGAATATAATTATTAAGTAATTCTAATTAGATTATATTTAATCAGATTTTTACTTTTTAGTCACTTTAAAATAAAGATATAAAGAAGTTATATTAAAAAACTATTTACCTAAGAACTGCAAAATTAAAATTAAAGAAATCATTTCATAAGATTTTTTTTATTAAATATTTTTGGGTACCCAAGCACAAAGCCAAAATAAATTATTTAGATGTTCAAATGGAGAGTTTTTTTTACTGTAGATATTATTATTAAATGATTTTAGTTGGAGTTCGGTCAAGGTAGAGGTAGACAGTACCTTGACCGAACCCCAACTAAAATCATTTAATAACAATATTTTTGTTTATTGCTTTAACTTAACCATTCCTTTTTTATTTCCTAAAAACTAAATTCGATTAAATTTAGTTGTGTTATGCCAAGAAGGAAGACCTCTTTATGATGTATATCATGCTTTACTTTTCTTATTTTTAATTCATATTGACAGTGTTTTTCTAGTTTATTTTAATTTAGACATTTATATATTGTTTTATTTGTTTTTATTCACATTTAATTTTCTTTTTACTCTTATTCTAAATTTTTTTTTCTCCTTAATTTGATGTTCCTTTATAATTCTGTTTCTCTATTGGTCCTTGTTTTCCATCCATTGAAACTGGAATGATTGTGCTGCCTGGAACCAAAAAACTTATTCCTAAGCTACTTTGTGCCACAGTCTCTAGAAATATCAAACTAATTTTATAAACTCATAATTTCATTTTATAAGTTAATAAATTAATTTTTTTTTAAGACTTCGTAATGTTTTTATAGTGAGAGTGTCTATATGAATAGTTTTAGTTTATAACACCTAATAAATTATCAGAGTTTTAGCCAGGATGAGGAAAATTAAATACTCTGAATTTTTGGATAATTATTTTATTTTATTATTGCTGTTTTGACTTACCTTGTAAGTTATCATCAGAACTGAAATACAATACACTCTATTATACTTTTAAAAATTATACATTGGAATGAAGAGACAGGAATGTGGTATGCTATAAGACAGTTTAGTTTATAACGTTTTGACTTGATCTTTCAATCATGTGGTGTGATATTGATTTTAGGTTATGGAGACTGAAAGAATGATCTATTTAGTTACTGAGTATGCATCTGGAGGAGAAATATTTGGTAATTATGTTTTGTATAACACTTTTTTTTTTTTTAATATTTGTTGATAATTCATAGTAACTTTACTTTGAAACAATAAAATGGCTCAAGTTCATAGCTAGGAATGGGAGTTCATCATTTTTTTTTTTTTTTTTTATGCTTAAGTAAAAGGAGAAAAAAAATAGTCGACAAAATGTATTACAATGTCAGCTCCTTCGAGTACAAGACAAAGTTCTCGCCTTTCTCGTGGGTTAGGCTCTTGCTAGTGTAGAGGGAATTGAATGAGACAACTAATGCGTCCTGGTAGCATAACTGGCAAGTGCACCGGCCCGGATAGCAGGAGATCCAGGTTCGATTCCTGGCTGGGACAGATAGATTTTTTATTCTGTTCCCTCTCATTAATTGTTTTAAAAAAATAGTAGTTTTCAAGTATCAATTTCTGTGGATAAATGAGTAACACTAATACTTTACCAAAACTTTTTACACTGTACAAATTACTGTTTAATTTCTGTAGATAAAAATTTCTTCGCCTATCATCTCAGGATTCGATGCTCAAAAAAAAAAAAATAAATAAAAAAAATTCCTGTTTCTATCCAGAACTTGTATAGACTACCTTTGTTGTACCATTCAAAAAATTAATATAAATATAACATAATATCAAACATGTTAGTAGTACATCTTGTCAGAAGGCAGGACTCCATAAAATAACTGAGTCAATCTACAAAATAATATTTCTTTGAGTTAATATCCAGCTTGTTTTGCTTTTTAGTACATACAACTTATGTGGATGATATAAGTATACTTGTATGGTCCTGAAAACCTTATCCGGTATGCTTTAATTATTCTTAAGAGCTGGTAGGATTATGAATACCCTACTAACTACTGAATAACTTACATATCTCAGATGTCCTTAACATGTTGTCTGCCAACTAAGAGACTGCAATGCTTCCAGTCTTTCTTACAGGGTCGCCTAGAAAGTGCGCTAGCCTTAAGAAGTGGAGATAGCAGAAGCACTCACCCACACCAGACTATTATTCTTAAACAGGATGGCGGAGAGGGGGATTGTCAAATCCAAGGGCGTTACATAGGTTGATCTTTAAAATATTCAGAGCAATATCAAGGGCTTAAACTTTTTGTGAAATAAATTAATCTGGGGTGAGGCATCACTTAAAGATCCTATTGGATTGCACAGTGTTAGAAGCCTGGAATAAGAGTTGTTCCTCTTCTAATAAAATATGTCACATGTATGTGGCATGTACGTAAATTTTTTTTTTCAAACAAACCCCCTAAAGATCTTCAAAGCTCTTTTAAAGATCTTAAAGCCTTGGCAAAACTCAGTTTTCTGTTTCTTGATCTTCCCTGTAATTTAACCAAATTGCTTAGTAATTAAAATAAATTATTTCTCTTTCACATTATCAACTTTTAGTGGTGTAATTGGTTACCTCTCCTCGTGCGATTGTCATTGAATGCTATTTTTTAAAATTTTCTATCACTTGTAAAATGTTTTTACATTAACAGAAATGTAATTAATAAATAAAAAATATCAACTGGAAATATTTGTATTTGTTACTTTTATAATCAATCAAATAAGTTAGTCAGATATTAGACTACTTATTATTTAAGTATGATTAATTTTTTAAGTTGAATTGAAATTATTTTCTATTTTTATTATTTTTTATTTGAAGAACAATAGTCTGATTTATCAAATTAATTTATTGTTGTCTGTCAATAGACTTCCTTGTTAAAACTCAAAGATTAAGTGAATTAGAAGCTTGCAAGATCTTCCACCAAATAGTAGCAGCTGTAAGCTACTGTCATTCTCGCCAAGTTGTACATAGAGATCTTAAAGCTGAGAATTTGCTTCTTGATGCGAATATGAATATTAAATTAGCAGGTAAGTGTCTTATGTTTATTAATTTTATGATTATTTAAATCCCTTATTTTTTCAGATAATTAATAAATTTTGGAAAACATCTGATAGATAGGAATTATATCAGATTGTTGTGCCACATTAAATAATTGCCTGTGACAAATTTTACATTAAAAAAATGGCTCTTGTATGAGTATACAACAAACATTTTTTGTGTTCATAAAAAATAAAGAATTTACTGTTTGAAAGTACTGTGTATTTTGTTATAAAATAATGTGTCTAGGGTGTTTAGACTGAGATTTGGGTGTTGAGACTGTGTTAAATAGTCAGTGACATGTAAAATGGACAAGACTTATTAATGTCTAAAATTAATCTTTTCACTTATATTGCAATAATTGTTAAAATTATTGTAAATGATGCAATTAATTTTCTTTCTTTTCGGTCTATTTTAACAATTTTCGATTTATTTAATTTTGGAACAGTTAAAGATGCTTGTTCTTTGCTACAGTAGCCACGTTTCATATCATGGCAGTCCTTGAAATTGTGATTTAACTTTTTGCACTTTAAGCACTTTCTGACGGAGAAATAGTTTTCTGCATTACAACTTCCATAACTCAATTAAATTTTTTGTTCCAAAATAACGTTTCTCGAAGCTAGGTTTATCTATAGCAATGTGTATATTCTTAGATTTTTATGTTTGTTTAGATACAAATATAAATAATAAGCAATGCTAATGCATGTGATATTTGAAGATTATTCTTATTTATCTCATGGAACAGATTTTAAATAAGAATGAAGTAATAAATTTGATTGAAAAAATGAAATAATTATTTGATTGAAAAAACGAAATAATTATTTGCCTGAAACTCTGAACTTCTGGAATGAAAATAGATGTACAGTAATAAAAAAATTATTAAATTTTTGGAGGTAAATTTGTTTACTATCTAGTTTTATGAAGAGAGAATTATTAGAAATTCGGTCTTGGTAGTTGAAGAATTAAAAACTAATTTCTAACCAAAAAAGTTTTTATTTTTGCCAACGCTTCAGCCTGAATCATCAGAGAAAATAGGTTGATGGGAAGAGAGAGAGAGACTCTCTCACTGCCCAACAGTGTCAACATTATGACATTTCTACCAACTACCAAGACCGAATTCCTGATGATCCTCTCTTCATTATACAATTTTTTTCCCCTTAATTAGCTAAATCTCTTGAATAAGGTGGAGATTAACCTAAAACCAGATAAGTTATATAAAACATTTCATGAACTCTTCCATACTTGTTTTTTTTTTCTAAATCATCATTAAAATTTAAAACAATTATTTAAATCTTATGTTCAATAAATGTGCTAGTTTGTTCTGAAATTAGGTTTTCCTAAAATCCCAACTTTTATTACAATAACAGTAACATTTGATAGTTTAGGAGTCTCTATTATTACTTTAACTTAGCAAATAATAAAATAAGAAACTTAGCTTGGCATTAAAAGTTCAATTTTTTTTTGTTACTCAGAAACATTGAAACATTATATACAGGTTTTAATAAATATTCAATAGCTACTAGTTTTTGCATAAAAGTTTCATTTCTATGTAATTTATTTATTTTTATGGTACAGTAGAGGAAATTTACTGTACTTTAAAGTATATGGTTTTATAAATTATTAACAATAATTCTATTACCTATTCACTAAACATGGTTTGTTATTTTATTTATTCTTATTATAAGAAACTGCAGTAATATTTTTTTCAGATTTTGGTTTTAGTAATAATTTTGAATCTGGTAAAAAATTGTGCACATGGTGTGGTAGCCCACCCTATGCAGCTCCCGAGCTCTTTCAAGGTGTTCAGTATGATGGGCCTAAGGCTGATATATGGGTAAGTTACTCTAACAGTTATTTTTATTTTGATGAAAGGTAATTTTCTGGTTCATTAGCCTAATTTACTCTTTCTTTAGCAAATTCGAATTTTAAGGTAAAATAATTATATTTAAATATTGCAGTTTAAATACTGTAATACAATGTATGATTCGATTAATACGCGTAGGATAATATACTTATGATATGAATAAATTTTGCTAGCCTTTCTGCTCTGGTACACTAATCTGGAAAATTATATTATTTAAAGGAAAAGGAGCTGTAATATTAATGATATATAATAGTACTGCTGAAATACTAAAAATGATCCTCTGGAACTAAAGCGCTACTAATCAATCTGTAAACAAGACCCTGCTTTATTTCAATATCTTGACTTCACGACTAAAACTCAAATATCTTAATTCATAAGGAACTCACAGTTATCTTGTCCTCTTTATATTTGTATTATAAGCTTTGCTGGTCAATGCCATCTTTATTATAAGATTGTTTCATTGGCTAAAATAATTAAATTTTCTTATTTAGCTTCAACTTCATGAAATAAAATATTCTGCAAGGTTAGAGATACAACATATATAATTATAATAATAGTCAGAAGAAGATGAGGGAGAAAGATCTGGCTTAGCGACTTCTTTCTCCTTTGCTATCAGAATTTTACAAACCATTTGACTATTAGTTGTTATCAGGGTCCAAACTATGTGAAATTTAACACCTAGAATATTTATTGATGGTAGTAAATAAGTTAAGACCAATATCCTTGTCATTTGGTTCAGTGTAATTGTAATAAAAATAGAGAAACATAAAAATGATCTTATAAAAACCTAGAGGCATACTATTATTTTTATTCATACTTAATAGAGGTTAAATATGCTTAAGATAAAGCAAAACTAAACTTAATTAAAGGTAAGTCACCTGTGAGTTGTCTCTCTCAGCCACATTTATGAATTATTTTATATTCTGTGGGATACAGTAAGTAATATAATTTTTTTAATAAAAAAAATTAAAATTGTAATTATTCAGGAAAAATTAAAGTAGTAGGCATGTTAAGTTACTTTAGGTAAGTTAATAGACAGCTTCTTCTTGATAAACATACATTAACATTGTTATATATGTTCATTGTAAGAGTCAAGAATTTAAGAAAGTTTTTGGGTATAAGCTAGTAAAAATAAAAAATAAATAATGTTTAACATTGATATCATTAAACTAACAAGTTTATGATAAATAATCTAAAGGGTTATTATCACTATCAATGAATATAGAACTATCATACCTTCTATTATCCGTCTTCATTGGTTTCTGCAAACCATCTTCTGTTGGCGAGCGCTTTCGGANTCAATCATCTCTTTATTTCGATCAAAAGAAAAAGCGTATAACCCACGTGATAAACAAAACATATATAATTTAGATTAATTTAGAATTCACTCAATTAGTAAAATTGTAATGCTGTCTCTATGCATGAAAGATAAAATAATTTATTATAAAATAAGTATGATGTGTTTCACTAATGTATCTCATTGGTCGTATGCTTATGAATTGAATTAGGACACGCGACTATTAGAAAATATTCAATGAGGATCTGCTACAGTGATACCCCTCCAGTGTAGACCAATGGAAAGCTTATCTGATTTTGACTGAAAGAGAATAATATATATTACGTATTGCTACCAACTTTAATAGGTTTCATTGACTGGCTTTTTCTTTAGAATTCCACTTCCTAATTTTTTTATTTTTCGTAATTCAAAATGGGTTCAGACATAAAAGTGAACCATTTATCCTTCAATTCCCAGCCGAACAAGTACTCCTTCCTCTAGTGAAGGTTAACGTGATTTATTGTGATGTCAGGACATTTTGTAAGCCTGGATATCTTACTTGTCCAATTGGTGGTCACATAAAGATATAAAATTTATTTCAGTTTATGAAAATATTTTATCAGGATAATCACAAAAAAAAAAGTACAAGTAATATCAATATTTCTTATTTTATTAATATAAATGTAATTCTTATATTGAGTAAATTATGTTTTGTTTTAGAGTCTTGGAGTTGTGTTATATGTTCTGGTGTGTGGTTCTTTGCCATTTGACGGACAGACATTGTATGTTCTTAAAAACAAAGTTATTTCTGGTAAATTCAGGATACCTTACTTTATGAGTGCAGGTGAGTGCTTCATTTGTAATTATTTATCTTTAATTAATTTTACTAAATTGATAATATTTAGATGTGACATGACCGTGTATTTCTATTTTCGCTTCTTCAAATGAATTTGGATCTTTACTGTACATTACTTAATTTACTAGATTTGGGAGAAAATTTGTTCATTAATTAGTCTGCATTGTTTCAAAAATATAGACACCCCTCAGACCGCAATGACTTCTCTTACGAGACTCATAAAACAAAAATTAGGTGTTTTTCGAAATGAAGCCTTTAATGCCTGTCTACCCTCTCAGCAGGAGACCAATCCAATCCCTTTGGATTGCTACTCGCAGAATCCTTAAGAGCCATGAAGCATCCACTCCCTTGTGTCGAGGAGATGGTTCCTGAGTCTCTTCTGACAAAGACAAGGCCGAAATGTTTGCCCAGCACCTCAAGCAAACATTTACTCCTCATACAGATCCCTTAAACCTGTCCAATTCCGCGGAGACTGAGGAGTTCCTGGACATGCCATTACTTATTTCCTTGCCACTCAAGGCAGTAACACCTTCTGAGGTCAAGTATATAATCTCTCATCTGCCTAAGCTCAAATCACCCGGATATGATTTAATCACCGGCCAAATTCTCCGTAATCTTCCCAAGAAGGCAATTGTATTCTTGACATACATTTATAATTGCATATTCAGAACTACCCACTTCCCTCTCCTCTGAGAATAATTGCAAATGCTCCCTATTATGTATCCAATTCATTCCTTCACCACGATCTTAACATCCCTTTTGTTCAAGACTTCATTTCTTCGCTCTTCACCCTTTTCCACAGTAAACTGCCTACCATCCTAGTCCACTAGCACAGACCATGTCTTCCAACTCCAACCCCTACAACCCTCCCCGTCGACTCAAAACTTCCATTTGCTACAGCTTTTTTTTTTTTTAATATTATTATATCTTCTTTTTTCTTGTGCCCTGAACAGTCTTTTTTATTATTGGGTTTTTCAGAAATTAATACATGCTTATTCAAGCCTTTTCAACTAACTGCCTTAAGGTGGTCAGAGACAATCAACTTCATAACAGTTTCTCATAAAATTTCTGAAACAGTTGTTCTGGTATTTTCTTCAACTAAAACTCACAAAATATTGTTGTCTATATTCCTTTCAAATTATTTTGAATCGTTGTCAAACACTGTCATCACACCAAACTTAAATCACTTTTCTTGGCAGATTCTAACCAAGTTTATTTTCCCCAAGGGAATTTATGAAAAACCTTATATATTTTAGAGAATGGACTAGTATTTTTTTTTCCAGCTAATGTCTTTTCTTTTTCTTTCTCATATACTAGCTAAGAGATTCCTAAGCTCGCCATATGGGATTTCGGATCTCTAAATCACTCTAATTTTGAAAAACTGAAGGAACTTGGGTTTTTAAAACTCTTGTATTTAATTCAATTTATCTTTGTTGCAGATTGTGAACAGTTAATTCGTCAAATGCTCCTACTTGATCCAGAGCGAAGGTTGTCTATCAAGCAAATCCGAGCCCATAGGTGGATGGGACAGGTGAATATAAAAGGCACTCTGAGTATTCTCGCTTACAAAATACTCTGTAATTTCCTAATCAATGTTTAATTTAAAGAATTCTTTTGGTGTAATAGGTTCCAATAGATCCAGTTCTTTTAGCCCATGAAAATCCTGAAATTATTGAGGAGGCTGAAATCAATCAAACTGTCGTTGATCACATGCTGAGGCTTCCAGCTCTCAACAAGGATATGATTATTGAGGTAGGTTTAATTTGAAATAGTTTTCTAATTTTTAGTAATTATTGTTCATAATTATTAAATATCTTAAAATGAAGATTGATTTATACTTTTGGCATTAATAAAAATATTTCTCCCTTTTGTTTATTTGTTTTTTTATTTTTCACTCTAATGCTCACTTATTCTGAGTTTAGCAGATTTGTAAAATTATTATTCTTCTGTCTGGTTTAATTAATAAATTATTGTAGTCAGATTTCTGAGAATAAGAGCTCTGTCTCTATTTTGTCTTTTCTACCCAAGAATATAAAAACATGTGTCAAGTTAATTACTGCACGAACCTTAATTCTGGATTTACTAACTATATCAAGGCTGGAAAGCAGGCAGGCCTGTATGCCTCCCTACAAAACTCTTTTAAGGCATAGAAAGATCTTTACTTGTAAAACTCACTTAACCTATTCAATAGTAGCTCTGCTCGTCCTATTTAGCTTTTTGAGAACTACCTAGTAATTTGATTCTCATTATAATTCTGGTATTTACAAATAATCATCTCTATTTTTGAAATCTATAGAGGTGCTATGTTTTTATTTTCTCCCTTTTTCTCCAGTATTCATCTTAGGGTAAATAGTTAGTTCAGTGTTGACTTATCATGTTAGAATTCAACTTTGTATCTGCCTAAAAAAAAGTCTGAATTTTGTTTCAATCTCTTAAACATAATATTTTATAACTTAAGCTCAGCTCAGTAGTGTATACGACAGACCAGACAACTTCTTTTGTAAATGCATCACTTCATTTGGGTTCCCTTTTATTTTATCTGGGGATCATATACTGGGCATGTGCCATGAAGTTGGAATTCTTTTTCTTATCTATTAATAAAATCTAGCTCCTCTGTGCCTGAATGAATTCATGACCTCTATTCTGGAAAACAAAGTTTAGTCCATCAATTCTAGGTGTTCTTTTGTTTTTAATCTTGATTTGTACTTTTGAAATGTCATCTTCAATTAATAGCTTCAAGATCCTTCTCACCAATTTAAATTAAGTTAAGGAATTAACTCTGCATTTTTGCCTAATTTTTCATTCACCCACTTTTTAGACTTTGAAAATCTCTTGCTAACTTTACAGGATTAGTATTAGCGTAGCATTGCTATGCCTTTGATCACCAACTTTTACATTAAACTATTTATCTACTTACTAAAAATTTATGAAATATCAGAAAATATTAATTATACAACATTTTGGTCTGATCCCTGTATCAATTTCCAACCTAAGACACAATAACGGTATTTGAAATGCACAAATTGAAAAACAGCAGTTTTACTCTCAGACCAGACTTATTCACAGCGTAATCATAGGCAGAGCTGTATTTCTCCACAAGAGTACCTTCGAAAATCGAGAAATAGAGTAAATGTTAACCACATTAATCATTTTTTCATCTGTTCCAAATGCAGGTCAAAATTCATAAATATTCACGCATACCATTTGTTTCATGATAATTTTTATGAACTGTTATATGACCCCTTTTCTAATTGCTCCTCTGCCTATAATAAATTAAATGCCTATTTTAATTAGATAAAACACTTTTTTTTTACTCCCAACCTCCAGGTTCAGTAGGTATTGATGGATGATGGAAGCGCCGTATTCCTGATGGCTTCTCTAGAAAAGCTTCTTTGTGCAACTTCTTAAATGCTCCCAAGTCATCAAAAGGCCTCAGAAATGTATTCAATAATGGTTAAACATAAATTAGGAGAGAATTTTTGTTGTGGTTCGGTCAAGGTTGATCCAAAAAATACAATTAAAAAAAAATGTGTATTTTTTATTATTTACATTGTAAGCCGAAATGTTGATAGATAATCCAAACAAAAATTCTCTATCAAAACTCCTCATTTGAAGTTAAACATCAATGATTTGTTTACAACCAATGAAAATTTTCCAAACTTTTGAAAAGCTTTCTGATCTAATATTTTTGAAAATTAATTATTATGTGAATCAAATATGTTTTAGTTTAGTATTTCTGGTTGAGTCCTTATTAAATGAAATTTTTTCATTTTTGCAGGCTGTGAAAGAAAACAGATTTGATCACATAAGTGCTATATACCACCTGTTTGTTGACAAGCTAGAAGGACGGATTTCTTGCTCACCAGTTCCTAGCCCTTCTAATACCCTTCTCCCACAGCAGCTTACTCGAAGAGCAAGCATCACTACAGGTCAGCACCTCACTAAGCTATTGGTTTTTATTAAACTAAGGAAGTATTGGGATTATATCAAAATACATGATATGTCTTCAACAAAATTATCAGTTAGGACCATTTCAAGAGTTTGAATTGAAGATCGTGTGTGTTTTCATATATCTTGGTGCATTCATATTTTTTTCTAAGTATGTACATGTACAATAATTGTTTCAAATAAATTAAATTTTATATTTAAACATTTTCCATTATTACAAGCATTTGCCAATTTTTATTTTAATATATCTTAAATTATGTTAACTTTGTTATATAATTTATTTTTAATTTCTTCATCACTTCAGTTTTCAGTTCGAAGCATCTTATGACTCCTCTTGTATTATTTTTAAAAAATTTTGATCATAAAATGTATAAAAATTATTGTCAAAAGATTTCATCTGTTCCAGATTAGCCAAATCATTTTCTTCTTTCATTTACCTCTACATCCAATGGAAGGGGCCAATTTTTAAGAATTTCACTTTTATATTAAAAGCATATTTTTTTTATAACACATTTCTACGATCAAAAGTTTTTCAATGTTTTATTATCAATATTGAGAATTATTTAAATTTTTAGATAAGTTTTTAAAAAATAGTTTGAATTTTTTATTTATAATAGTAGTCACTAAAATTAAATTAAAGAAAAATAAATGAATATTATATTAATACCCATGTTATCCTATCCTATTAATAAGAAAAAGATTATTACTTTAGGGGGCTCTTGATAAATATGTCCTCACTCTACAGAAGTCGGAATGATACCGAACCTTACTTTTTACTGTACTCCTTTTTTCTTTAGCCAATGTTTGAGTCAATCATTTTTAATTTATGCAAATTTTTCAAAATGGACAAAATATGAAAAATTGGTTTTACATGCTTTTTAAAATTGGAAGGAAATGTGATGCTGTGTAAAATGCACCCTTATAGCTCAATTTATTTATGATTTTTAAAAAATATATGATCGCTTTTAATTAACTATGATTTATTTGATTGATTATTGATTTATTTATTAATCTGACAATGGGGTTATGATTGAAAACTGAAATCAGGCCATTTTGGTCAAGAACAAATAGGGTATTTTCACGACCATGTTTGAGTCTATATTTAGATATGGATATGTGTCTTGAACGATGACTGCTGGTTTTTGACTTCTAGAGAATATGCCTTTAAGTGATAAGGCTCAACTAAGTCTGTAATGAAGAAAATAGGGATAGTGCAGACTGTTTCTGAAAGGATTGGGCTAGAGCAATTGGGGTGGTATGGCCACTGTAAAATTATAATAGGTTGGCTGAACTGGGTCCTGGACTGGCAGCTGTGGGAAAAGCGAGGTTTTGAACGACCCAGAACAACCTGGATGTATGAAATCCTGGAAGAGATGGCCATTTGTGGTCTACTGGAGGAAGAAGACCGGGCTGACAGGGAGGTCGGTAAAGCTCAGCCTGACCTATGTGGTATTCTATATTTTAACACAAGTAAAAGTTTTTTTAATAAATATTATAACTTCAGTAACTAGACAGAATTTATTTTTAAATACAAAAATTTGAAAGCAATGCATTTTTGCATTATTATATGAATATAGAGAAATGAATTATTTAAAATATCTCTAATAAATATATAAACAAAATAGTTTTTTCATGTTGTGTGCTAGAATAAAAGACACTATAAGAACTGATGATTTTGTTTATCATGGTTATTAACTATGCCATTAGAAAATATATGAAAGATTTAGCTAATATTTAGCAAAATTCAATGGGATCGAGAGGTTTTATGATAAACTAAATTTGTGTGGGAAGATATAAGACCTTCGCCCTATTTGTCTTTACCTACATTTCACATAGTCAACGTGGCAAGGTTACTTGAAATCTTATTAAATCTTATTAGCTGAGAAAGATTGCTGGCATTGGCTGAGGAAGGGTTACCAGGTATGCAAGTTTAAAATGTCGTTTTAATTCCAATAGAATGCGCTCTTAGCCTATTGAAGGATTTGCTTATCTCTAAACGCTATTTTGTTTGTTAGTCATTTGTTTACAAAAGTCAGTTGTTTTTAAGTCGTTTACGTGGACGTATCATACCTTTCTTTGGTGTTAAAAATGTCTAATTTTAAGCCAAATAAAGAGCATTTGCGGCATGTCATGATTTTCTTATTTAATCAAAAGAAAAAGGCATCTGAATGTCATC
>KZ807850.1:34133-48635 GCA_000696205.2 Oncopeltus fasciatus
AAAAAAAAAAAAAAAAAAAAAAAAAAAAAAAAAAAAAAAAAAAAAAAAAAAAAAAAATGTTAACAAACTGTTGCATGTAGTTGGTGTATTCTGACAGATCCTTGGCGGAAGGGATGTCCTGTTTGGGGAAGGACAGGTATATATTGTCGCCATGACAATATATACCTGTCGAAGAAGTCGAGCGATATCTCATCCTCGTGTCTCATTGTCTCGACAGGTCTCGGGGGTTCTCTGACAAATATTCTTTTCTTTCTCATTAGCACTCACCTAGATATTGTTTCTCAATAAAATAAAAGACATGGCCAACTCTCATACTCTTGTGTAGATCCACGCATCCAGCCTGCAAGTAAGAACAAACCTGATTGTCAATTGTGGCTCAAAAATGATATGATTGTTCAAAGGGAGAACTGTAAGAAGTAGGAACAAACTAGTTGTCAGCTGATTTGTTTTTTCAATTTATGATCCTTTATCATATCTCAGTAAATTTGAGAACAATGTTTTTTAAAAGTGTTAATATTTACCTATTTAATTATTTTTACATCCAGTGTGTGTTATGGATGTTTACATTTTCAGGGAAATTTACAGAAAAATAATCCTTATTTAATAATTATTTAAGAAATAATCCTTCCAATAGGGGCTTAATTTACTCTGTAGTTTATCCCTACATATGCATAGTTGTCACTAAGAACCTCTAAAGAATATATAATTACTGTACCTATTGGAATCTGTTTTAAATGGCTGTATTCCTAGTATCTACTGCGAGGACTTTCGGTAGGGGTCAGACATCTTCGGGCCGGACACAGTACGCACTATGCCCCTAGCATTGTCAAATGGTCAAGTTGACTTGCTTCTGACAGTGTATGTGAAAATATTCGGCCTGAAGATGACAGACCCCTGCGAAAGCGCTCACCATCAGGGCTACAATAACACCCCCACTTAAGATGGATTTATTTAAGTTTAGTAACTATGGGTATAGTTGTCATGAAGAATAAACATTTTTACTCTGGTAAGGAGCTGCTTGTAACTAAACGGGCGTTGAAAATATGCCACTCATATAGTGAGTTACTGTTTCCTTTAATATGCTCTGAAATTACGAAACTAAAAAAAAAAAAAAAAAAAAAAAAAAAAAAAGAAGTAAACTAAGTTTTATACTTCGTTATAATAATCAATGTTACAATTATGCAATAAAAATAATTTACAACTAATATGTTTTTATGTATATGTTTTTGTAACAATCAGGGATCTAATAATGGAATATCTCAAGATGATTAAAATGAAGAAGTTTGATAAGGTTAGGAAAGCTAAATAAACAAGTAGGTTATCTACAGATAATTCTGCTATAAGATGTCCTACAACACAGACATTCTTATTATTGAATATTGTTCTATACATACATCTCTAGTTAAAATCTTAAAACATAATTTGATTTAACTGAGACAAGAGATATATATTTATTTTTTTGAGAAAATATTCTCTGAAACTTGGAATTTATACTGAAATATAGTTCAGAGTTGGTGAGAGCAATGTAGGAGGCGTTGGCTGACAGTAAGGAGTATTTATAACCTCCAAGCACCATAGTATCTCTCAATTATTCTTGCGTTTCTCAGTTAAAGTGGCTAAATTATAATAAGTGCTTTTAATATGTTAGTCTAGTTACTACTTACATTAACATTGAGAAGAAATTCCCTCTGAGTTTATGGTCAAAGACATCATTGTATTTTTATAAAGACAAAAAGGTAATTGCGTAGCAGACTGTCAAATGAAAAGACACCGTAAAACTAAACAGAGTGCAGTAGAAACTAAGTAGAATTCTCATGTCTTATTTAAGTTGCAGTTAAAAGAGAGCAAATGTCTGGGAAAAGACATTGAGGGCAAAAGACTATGTCGCAGAGGCTAATGTTTTCTTAGCGAACTTTGCAGGAATTTTTAGCATTTTAAATAGAATCTAAATGTTTGCTAATTTAATGCCTGTATGCTCAATAAATGTAGTTACAGTAAATTTACTAAGAAATAACAATTTAATTTTTGATTCATAAATTTTTTTGGAGAGTTTTTTTGACCGTAGATATTTTTATTAGATGATTTTAGTTGGGGTTCGGTCAAGGTAGATAAAGATTATCTGCAAACGTTTCGGCTTACATTGTAAGCCATCTTCAGGGCTGTAGAAATACAATGTCATGAGAATACAATAATAATTGACGATATTATAATACAGAATTACCATAATGTAATGTGATATCAAAAGTATGAATGTAGAAAGCTATATAAGAGAATTTGAAAAACATGCAGACAACAACTTGTTAAAAAATAATTGAATAACATTGAAACAGTCCTCACTCGTCTTCATGATAGACAGGTGTGGTAAATTACTGTTTTAATGTTATTCAATTATTTTTTAACAAGTTGTTGTTTGCATGTTTTTCAAATTCTCTTGTATAGCTTTTCACATTCATACTTTTGATTTTGACACATTACATTATGGTAATTCTGTATTGTAATATCGTCAATTATTATTGTACCATATTCTCATGACATTGTATTTCTACAGTCCTGAAGATAGCTTACAATGTAAGCCGAAACGTTGGCAGATAATCTTTTAAAAAATACACTTTTTTTTTTATTTGTATTTTTTTTTTTTTTGGATCTACCTTGACCGAACCTCAACTAAAATCATCTAATAATTTTAATTTTTGATATTCTTCCAACTCATTGCCATTAACAAACTCATACGTGGCCGGTAGATACTGGCTTAAATACGGATTTCGATTTTATTTTAATTTTAAATATTTTGAACAGTATAAAGTGAATACACAATTACATATGAAGATATACATATAAGAGACTGCTACCGATATGGGCATTTCCTGCCTTCATTATTTTATTATTAATAAAACTGACTAATGAAAGTAATTTTATAATTTTGAAATTATGTATATATGTGGAATAAATTGAGATTCTTCCATGATAAAATGTCTGTCAGTAAAGTTTTAATTGGCGCGAACCGGGCAGCGAGATGAAAACAAAGTGGAATGATTCTGAGCGGGGCAGAAGAAACGGTAAATGGAGGAATATGACAGAATTGATTAGCGGAGGCGAATGGTTGAAGGTACGAAGGAAAACGCGAGAACAGATAAGAATTGGAGGATACAAAAACAGAAAGCGTTTACTAAGTGAAATATCAGAGGAATTTACAGGAAATTTACTGAGTGATGTTTTTTGGTTTTGACTGATATTCTCGGGAAAGATAATGGATTTAATGGAATTGCATTTAAAAAAAAAAAAAAAAAAAACACCTTTATAAATCTGGGAATGAAAATGATCGGCCTGAGGATGGATTGTATGGGGTTGTAAAGGGGTGTTATTTACCCCTGTAGAGGGGAGTAAAGGGGTGTTGATGACGCTTGGAACACATGGTGAGGTTTGGGGGTTGTTCTTTTGCCTGAATGTTTTGCGTATGTTCAGAGCTAAGTATAGGGATCAATTGTTAACGGCTTAAGGAAAATATATAATAAGAGTATTTTATTTTGTATTTAGAGTAGAGCCGTTTACAAAGAGATCTTGTTTATTTAATATTATGATAAATACATTAGTACAATAAATAGAAAAACTACGTTATATAATGCACTAAATAATGCAAAGGTGTCGGCTTACAGCTTGTCGTGAGTGAGGACACTCTCTTAGCACTTCTTCCCACTCTGCATTTTATAATCCAATTCCTTTTATCCTATAAATAAACTTTTATGTTAAATATGAATATTGGTGTGTCCAACTAAGCTGGGATTGATTCCAGATTTTCTGCTTTAAAAAAACCAAAAATACATTTTTATATATGCAATAAAAATGGGTAATAAAAAATACATTTTTTTAAAATTCCTGTTTCTTTTTGGATCAACCTGGACCGAGCCCAAACAAAACCTCTAGTAATAATATCTACGGCCAAGAACTCTCAATTTGAACTTAAATCAAAACCGTGCCATGAACATTTGATCCAGGAGAAACGACGTCCCCTCTCGCCTTCATTTTAGCTTTGAAGGTGGCTTACAATGTTAGCCGAAACGTCGGCAGATAATTTTAAAAATACATTTTTTACTATTATATTTTTTTGGATCAACCTTGAACGAACCCCAACAAAATCTCTACTCATAATCTTTACAGTCAAAAACTTTTCATTTGAATTTGAAGTTTTATTTTTTAGAGTACAGAATTAAGTTAGAATGTTGTGAAGAAAAGATACATTGAACACCACCTCTTGTTAGCTTAGCCATTTCTGTGGAATCAATGGCGGCCACTTAGGGAAATTGAGTTTTGCCTAGAACTCAATACACTTAAGCTATATTTATTATTCTTATATGTTTTAGTTGGTTAAACAATTTTGTACGCTATCGTAGTATTTTTCGATGTTAAATGTTATCATTAGAACAATTGACCCATGGAAAGAATAAAAAGTAATACGATCCGGTATATTAATATTTTAAGTATAATATTATTTTCAAAGGCTTATGAAATAATAATTTTGTCTGTCAAATGTGAAGCTCACAAAAAAATAAATTTTGAAACTATATAAAATTTTGAATTTGTTTTTATTTTATTCCAAGCCAATGATCATCAGCAAAAAAACTATCCTTTTATAAATACTGATGAAACTGTAGTGGATTATAAATTTTTTTTTTGTGGTATTTAATCCCACGTAAATTTTAACAATTTTTAGCGCAAGGGAACAGAATAAAAAATCTAATGACGTCCTGGCTGGGACAGTAAGATTTTTATTCTGTTTCTTTGCACTAAAAAATTGTATTGGATTATTTTGCTCGTCAACATAGGATTGTATGCGAACCCACAACGCCAGCACGGGGTGGGGGTGGGGGGTGTTCCCCCCAAACAGTCTGTCAGTAAAAAATCACCCTCATGGAGATAAATAAAGATAACAGTATTATTTACAACTCAGAAGGTGTAGAGTTAACATGGCAATAACTCTGAATTCAATCGTAAATGTTCGTTATTAGGTTGAGAACACGAATGATATATTAAATTCTGACTCATTTTCAGACAAAAATTGCGATGTCTCAACATTTGTTTGAGATACACAACACACAATATCAATCACATGAGGAGAGAAGGTGACCAACGACACCACTCTCAAATTATTTACAGATTATGTCCCCAGGAGGTTGTTTGAGATAACATATAAAATTTGTTGTATACCTTAGGATTTACACCAAATGTGGGCTCTAAATCAGAAAATTAAAAAAACAAAAAAAACATGAACAATATTTATGCCACATAGCACCTATGATTTAGCTATATGAGATGACGAAGTGATGCCTTGTGATAGAAATACTCAATATAATAATTTTAAAATAGGAGAAAATGGAGAGATATATAATGGACAAAATGTGATTAGAAATATATAATACAAATATATAGAGTATCTGAGTAGTGGACTGGTGGTATGGGGAAGACTAAGGTATTTTCGCCTGTCTGAATTCAGATGAGAATGCCATGCCACCCAGATATGGCAGGCAATTTTCTTCAGCTGGAATATCTTCTATGGTATTTCTGCCACACACCCATCCACAGACTTCTCAGTTTCTCTCTTGCACACTCGCACACACATTGTATTGCACAAATTTTTTTTTTTCAAAACATTTTTATTTATCTTGATGAGCTTTAGGCTCTAAAATGTTTTTTAAAACACGAAATACTCTTTAACAACCACCGAATCGAAGGGTAGCATTGTGGAAATCCAAAATTGAGAATTCTTCAGATCAATATATACGCCGGACCTAATTTTAAGTTCCAGTATTTCAAGATTATCCACCATATGATGAAGGCTGTACATTCTTGTAAGCTTAAGTAAGATTTACATTCAGACTTAGATTTGAAATGCATAGAAAATTCTTCTAACATATTAGAATACCTCTCGAAATTCAGTTATTTTTAGTAACTATTTCGCTGATGGGGAACTGGGAATTATAAATTATTTAAAAGACTTCCCTTACAATGGGTCAGAAAATTATTTGTAATCACCACTTACATCCACAGCTGTTCTATCTAATAAAAGCAGTCCTCTTGCTTTCTTTCAGTTTTATGGTTCAAAAGAAAGTGTTTTACTGAAAATCATTTATGGATTAGTAAAAAAACATCCTGCCTTTATTAACTAAAAACATACTATAAGTTATGTAATTTATTTAATTTAGGATTACTTTCTCCCATTCTTTGGGCAGGGACTCGAACCCCTAAAGAAACCTGCTAAGGAATTTTCAATTTTACTTTTTCTTCATATTTAAAAAATAAATAAATGTGCTACAGTAATAGATAAGGATGATGGAGATTCTCGGTTCTCCGAGCAAAGGCAAGTTAGTTCTGGGGCCTAAATAAAAATTCTAGGGAATTTTAAATATGTTCAGATGGGTTTGATTGTCATGTCTTCCGAACCCTTCGTCTCTTGTTTTGTAAAAAAAAAAAAGAAGAATAATGATAGAGTAAAAATGCCTTCGGTTTATAGTAATTTTTCAAAGCAGCGAATCGAATATATTATTATTTAGGTGTATTAAATTTTAAAATGATGAATTTTAAAACTAAGAATAAGTTTAGCCTCTTATATTTTTGGTAAATAGTTAAAAAAATTGTGAACAAGGAAATGTAGGCACTGAATTAAAAGTGTATAATTTCACTTTATTTATTTAAAGAAAAAAGCGGTTATTATTTAAAAGACAATTAATAAGTTATTCATCCGAGTGTATTCTGTAATTTTGATTTAATCATTTTCGATATTTCTCTATTAACAAAAAGTACACTCTAATTCTTACAGTATTACCAGTTTCTATATCAGGTGAATATTAGCGTAACATTTGATTGCTTATCTCTGCAAGCAAAGTACAATTTTGTACCAAGTCTGTTCCGAAAAATTCTTCTCACATTAGCAGGAAGTCTTGATAAGATTCTGTACGTCAAACTTAGGTAGTTAAAACATATCACACCCAAACGTTATCTTCCAACACTGAGAATATATTGATTTTCAAATGGAGATTTTTTAACAGTAGAGATTATTTTTATATGCTTTTTTGGGGGGTTTTGGTCAAGGTTGTGTAACACACATTTTTTAAAATGGATTTTTTGGACCTACTTTGACCGAACCCCAACAAATATAACATCTAATTAACACAGAATAGTTTTTTTATAAACAATTTTTTTTTTTAAGCCTGCCGACGTTTCGGCTTACGTTATAAGCCATATTCAGTCCTATAATGAAGGCGAGAGGACGTCGTGCCTCCTTAATCGCAATCATGAACATTTGATCCAGTTGGCACGACGTCTCGCCTTTATGATAGCCATGAGGATGGCATAAAGTGTAAGCCGAAACTTCGGCAGATAACAAAAAACATACATTTTTAAAATGTGTTTTTGGGTCAACTTTGACCGACCCCCCCCCTTCCAAATACTTATATTGATTTTCATTCCATTCTTATCCCGATAGGAAATATCATTGATTTAAAATTGATTCTGATGATAATCCAGGTGGCATTTCTTGTCACTTACTGGTTTTGTTGTAAAAGTATGCATTTTTCTCTAAATGCATTTATCTGTAGAATTGCTTTATTCATAGTCTCGCTTGCTGAAGCTGCCTGGCTCACTGCCGTGCGCACAAATAAATTACCCTGTTACCTGTCATAATTCAATAGGGGGGGGGGGGGATTAGACTTAATGTTTGCAGCTATTAGCAAGTGTACGTGCTTTTATGTCCCCCCTAAACCTTTGCTAGACCACATTTGAGTGGATTCACATTAATGCACGAACAGGCATCTGCTGACACCAAACGAAGCTCTAAGCAGCCCAAAGTAGTACCTTTACGCCAGCGAAGCAAACAAAGATTTTGTGTCGAATACATTTGAATACATTACCCACGCGAGAGGTGATACATCTTTGAAAATTACCCCAATAATTAGAAAGATCTAGCTTTCGTTCCAAAGCCATATAAAAAAATTCTAGAAAAAAACATTTTTTGCCTATTAAGATTAATCAATTTTTTTATCAACACGAATTATAAGAAAGTTTATAAATTTTGCTTTTTATCGAAACTCCCCTCCTCTTCTAATGATTACAGCCGTTAATAAACTCTTCTAACAGCTTCAAAAACCGGTTGGGTTTCTTTCATTCAGGGATTAGTCGGAGAATGCCATATACAGAATTTAAAATGGAGAGTTTTTTTTAACGTAGATATTATTATTAGATGATTTTAATTGGGAAGGAGAGTTTTTTTTTTTTTTTTACCGTAGATATTATTCTTAGATGATTTTAGTTGGGGTTCGGTCAAGGTAGATCCAAAAAACACAAATTTAAAAAATGTTTTTTAATGAAGGATTATCTGCCGACGTTTCGGCTTACATTGTAAGCCATCTTCAGGGCTATCATGAAGACGATAGAAGACGTCCAGTCATGAAAATGTGAACTTAGGGACAGTTTACCAACTAAAATCATCTAATAATTATACAGAATTTATTTTCCTTATATTAAAAATGCATTTATAGAGTCCATGTATTTAAAGGCCGGGAATCGGACTTACTTTTAATTTGTACTTAAATAATTTTCTTTTTATCTCTCACCATTTCTGTGTTTTCAAGATACATTTTTCTAGCATAGTGAATAAGGACTTTTTTAAATATTGAAATTACTGAATATACACTGCCGGACAAAATTAAAGGAACACTTCAATATTTTGAAATTACTGAACTGTAATGGGTATTTTTGAAAATATTCTTTTTTCTTTGGAAGTCACACTTTATTATAAGGGTAATAAAAAATTAAAAAATTATTTTCTAGAAAATGTTAATAGGAAAACAAATCAAAAAATAAAAATGTCCTACAGTCTCAAAATGAAAAAGTAAATCTTTGAAATGAAATGAAATAAGAAAACTAAATAAAAAGGAAGAATTCGAGGAAAACGATCAATAATTGGTATTCCCACCTCTAGCTCAGATAACACTGCACAACAAAAAAAATTATTTTTTGAATGTTTCCTACACTAAATTAGTCTATTTCTACTAATTTTGGGGTGATAAAAACGAAAATAACATTGAAAAATTTTTATTAGCTCTGGTTTTTGAGATATACAGCACTTAATCTTAAAGAGTAGTTATACTATACGTGAAAATTGAAAGTACAAAAAACAATATTGTTATATTTCTTTTAGAATATTTTAAGTACAAAATTGATTTAAAAAAAACATTATTCTTAGTGTTTTGACAAATAAAAGAGGTTTGTACCACCAAATTTCAATTAAGTCAATCCGATGTATTGTAAGATCGCTGTCGTTTAGCTTGTCTTTTATAAAACACTTCTGGAGCATCCTGTACTGAGCTGTCTGTACTGAGATATTTTCACATCATGTTTTAGAAGATTCCACTGTTGTAGTCTTGACCCTAACAGCTCAGCCTTTTCCTTAGACAAGCCAAGATCTCTTATAAGGTCACTCAACTCTGCTTGACTAATTCTGTGCGGATCACTAGACCTATCGCTTACATCAAAATCAGGGTCATAGGATGTAGAAGGATGGGTTGCTTCTTGTAAACAGACTTCATCACTTTCCTCTAAAATTTCATAGTTTTGGGGTGGAGAAGGGACTGGCAAATTGTCTGAGTGTGGTACAGGCCGAAGAGCAGATGGGAGATTAGGGTATTTCACCGTTCCTCTTTTCTTCATAGATAAACCTTGCTTAATGGGAGGAGTTAAGCAGAAATAACAGTCGTCTGTATGATTGGTAGGCTCACGCCAAACCATAGGTACTGCAAAAGCCATTGCCCGCTTGTTATTTTTCAGCCACTCTCGCAATATGACGGAACAAGAATTACAACATATATGAGGAGCCCATGATTTATCTTGGTCCCCAACTTTTACACCAAAATAATGTTCATAGGCAGTCTTAATGATAGGTGACATTTTACGTTTCTGAGCCTTAAATGTTATTTCACCACATATATAGCAAAAGCTATCGACAGAATTCACACACTTTCGAGGCATTTCAGATCAGCACTTAAATTAATTTAAAAATCAACTTCACACGATAATTTCAATAGCAACCACGTGCGTACAATTGACAAACTCGCAAAGGTTATGTTTACTACTTATGAACAGCTGATGAGAGGGGTGTTATGTAAACAAACATGTGTACCAACTGTTGGTGATGAAATATTTCATTTGTTGAAAACTCAATATATATATAATAGAATGATACTATGTCTTGAAAACAAGAGCTAATATATAATTTTTATGGTCATTTTCGGTTTTAACACGTGGAAATACATTAAAATCCGCTAATTTCAACCCCGAAACAAAAACTTTGTTGTTTAGTGTAATTGCTGTCATTCTCCTGCCTGTTCCAGCGAGAAGGGCACTTACATGTTCTGGGATGTTGTTCCACTCTTCCACTAACATTTCCCTTAAATCTGCCAAATTTTGTGGGTCTCGGACACGTCTTCCAAGCATGTCCCATACTTGCTCTATTGGGTTCATATCTGGACTTCTGGGTGGCCAAACCATAACGTCAATTTCTTCTTATCTGAGGAGTACTGATCGAGCAACGTGAGGTCGGGCATTATCGTGCATAAAAATAAAGTTACCTGCGATTGTTCTGGCGAAAGGTATTAAATGTGGCTCAAGTACCTCCCTAATGTACCTGTCTGCAGTTATAGAGCCACGGTTCACAAGAACCAACTCTGTACGGGAGTTTAAATTTATGCCCCCCCACACCATCACTGACCCACCATCAAACGCAACCCTTGGAGAAAAAGTGCATGGAGCATACCTCTCTCCCCGCCTTCGCCATACCTTTTCCCGTCCATCTGGAGATCGGAGACAGAATCTTGACTCATTGCTGAATAATACGAAGCTCCAATCTTCCTGAGTCCTGTTTAGGTGCTCCCGAGGAAACCTCAAGCGCTCAACCCGGTGTTCCCTGGAGAGAAGAGGTCCAGTAGCTGAAGGATAGGAGGTCAATCCATAATTGTTGAGTCGTCGTCTGACGGTTCGCTCTGAAAATTGCACATTCCTGAACCTCTGGAGGAGACCACGCAGACTGTTACCAGTTGATCGGCGATCTCGAAGAGCATGCAGTTGCAAAAATCTCTCGTCACAGTGGGAAGTTGACCTCGGACGGCCTTGTCCGACTCTTCTTGTATGCCCTCCAGTTCGACGGTGCCTATTAAGCACCCTGGACACTACGGATTGTGACCGCTGGAGCCGTTGCGCAATATGCCTTTGAGATAACCCTTCTTCACTTAAAGCAACAGCTCGAATTGATTCCTCTTCGGTCAATGCTCTTCTGTTGGCCATCACAACGTTCTTACTAAACTCACAAGTAAAAACTAAAGTCTCTTAAATGTTAGAAAATCTTCAATAAGATGAATCTTTGCTAACAACTAGCCATTTACTGATAAGAAGAAAGAAAAGAAGTGGATTAACTGACCCTTTTCTCCATAAACGGGTGGGAATATAAACAGGTACAGGATTAACTGGATAAGATACAACACAAAGTCCAGTCTGGGGCAATGGAATTTCTATTTTTATCTCTTATGTAATAATTAAATATTTGTAAGTGATCCTTTAATTTTGTCCGGCAGTGTATATACAGTTTTATTCCCTACGTTATATACCCGTAATATATAAAGTTGAACCATGAGATGAAGGAAGACAGTAGTTCCTAGTAGCTCTATTTGTTTCAGGAAAAACTGTATTATTAACTATATTTTACGAGGAAATTGTAATGGGAAAAAGGAGAGAAATTTGATTAAAACCAATTTCATATAATTATTTCTTCTTGCTTTAGTTAACGTAGTCATAGTGAAATTAACCGGTCTGACAAAGGACTGTTGACTGTTATTGACTGAACAAAAGCTCTTAGTGACTGCTAAATTTACCTCCATATTTACTGGAAAATATAATCACATGCAAAGTAATACCTGTCTGCTTGTCGATGTGTATTATCTACTTTGAGGTAAGGTAACTCCACTTAGGCCATTTACTGGTTGTTCCATTGATGGCCAGACATTTTACGATTAATCAGCCTCCATTTGTACATCGCCTCTATTAATAGACATGTTTCTCAAACATCTTATTTTCCCAATAATTTAATCTATATAACTACCTTATTTCTTTTTAGGACCCCTGCTATTGTTTTTCTTATAATTTTGTAATACCTCTTTATTTAATTCTTTAAATATTTTTAAAGTATTCTTTATTTTGAGCTTAAAAACTATAGTAAACTGCAGAATTCAGTAAAGACTGTGCTTACCTGATTTTACATGTTTACATGATTTATGCATACCAGATCATTGAAAAAAATTCCATAATAAACAATAATTCATGAATAACACTTTATAAACTTTTATCAAAGTCCAGTGCATTCTTAGGAATATGTTAAAATAACTGGCTCGTTGGTTGAGTTATTTGATTGAATATCTCATGTGGCGTATATATATATAAAATTAAAAGACGGATTCATTTCATTATTTTTGAAATAAAAACAGCCATGTACTCTAATTGATACAAATGGAGAGTTTTGAACCGTAGAGATTATTAATAGATGTTCTTTTGTTCGGTTAAGGTAGATCCAAAAATGCAATTTAAAAAATGTAGATAATTAAGAATACACATAATCTTTTACATTGAATTTTTGGGTAGATAATTAAAAAATACACATTGTTTAAATTGTATTTTTTGAATCTACATTGACCGAAATCCAACAAAAGAACATAAACTATAATTGATACAGATCCCTTATCATATTTGAATCATTTATAATACTTTTATACATGTATGTTGATGTGATAATATCAGATTTGGGGGTTAAAGAGATCTGCAATGTGGGGCTTGCCCCGTGTACAGCATTTAAAGTGTCTTCAAACTTCTACTCGGACAAATAGTAACCTGACGGGTATATAACCATGTACAGATGTAAACATACCCATTGAAGTAAATTCTCCTTCAAGAATTATGATGCTGTGGCTTTTAGTGTTGGCTACTTATGAGGAAAACTTCATATCTTTCTAATTTTTAGTGCTAAGGAACAGAATAAAAAATCCAACTTGCGGTGAATTTAATAACTTATCAGACTTGTCCCGGTAGCATAAGTGTTAAATGCACCGGCCCGGAAAGCAGGAGATCCAGGTTCGAGTCTTGGCTGGGACAGTTAGATTTTTATTCTGTTTTCTTGCACTAAAAATTAGTAAAATTACTTGGGATTAAATACCACAAAAAAAAAAAAAAAAATACTTCATATCTTTCTTCTGCAGATAGATATGTAATGGGAATTTATAATACATGACCAGTATTGAACTTATTATTTTGCATAAATTCAAGTTCTAAATTGGAGTATTCTTTTAACTTTGGTAATTTGTATGCTGTTATAGTATTCTGTTGATGATGACAACATGGAGGTCACGTTTTGTGCTACGAGCCATTCGTGCGTACTCATGTGACAGGGACATCTTCAGAATTTCAGCCAATTAGCATGTAATTTCCTTTAGGCAATCGATTTTATGCCTTCTATTTATTAAGCTGTCAAGTCTTGAGAAATGGCAGCATTTCTTTTTCTTAGAGTCGCTTGGAAAAGTCTAAAATATACAACATTCTACCTTAAGTGGTCCATTGTGTATAATTACCACTAAATAGTTTAGTAGAAAAATAGTTACATATAGTACTTCTTTTAAATAGTAAAAATCAATATGTACAAAATAGTTAATCAGTCAGAAATTCTTTGGATTTTATGCAAAATTTAGTTCATTTTTTCACCATAAGAAAATTAAACTTTATATCAAGTTTTTAGTACAAGGGAACAGAATAAAAATCTAACTGACGATATATTTGTCTGCCTCGGAGGTTAGACTCTCGACACTAGTGCGGGAAATTTGATAACTTATCATACTTGTCTCGGTAGCATAATTGGCAAATGCACCGGCCCGGATAGTAGGAGATCCAGGTTCGAGTCCTGGCTGGGACAGTTAGATTTTTTATTCTGTTCCCTTGCACTAAAAATAGTTAAAATATAAGTGGGATTAAATACCACAAAAAATAATATTTATTAGACCTTATATGTTAATTAGGGAAGCAAAAAAAAAAATTAAATTTCTGGGGTTATTATAGCCCATCCTTCTAATTCTTTGAGTTCCCTAACTGTACTCTTTGCTTCCTTACTCGTCATTCTACAAGAAAACTTATTTGAAATTATAATTATATTGCTCATTATTCAAGTCTGGATTGTGTTTTTTGTGTATATTAAAATGCATTATTGAAGCGATCAATTGGCATTTTTAATTGTTTTATTTACTGTTTCAAAATTATTGTTAAAAATGTTCTCTTAATTTTAGGTAATCCAACAATATATTTTCATAAGGTGAATTTTTATGATTTTAATGAATCCAATGTTGTTATTTATTTAAGTATACATAGTTTCCTACTTGAAATCAAGAGATAATACATTATTATTTTATAGGACACTGATACTACTAT
>KZ807850.1:58540-80581 GCA_000696205.2 Oncopeltus fasciatus
TCAAGATGTGACGTCAATATATATACATATATATATATATATATATATATATATATATATATATATATATATATGTGTATATATATAGTACATAAAAAGAAGTAGGATAAAGAGTATTGTGAACATTCAAAAAGAAAAAGTTACAAAGATTAAAATTTTTGGGGGAGGTTTCTCGCCCCATTTCAGTGGTGAGTGAATCGGGACTCTGTATTGTGATCTTTCAGACGTGAAAATCCATTTCCCCACAAAATCCATATCAATTTAAGTATGGTTTGATATTTCACTTAAATAGGTTAAGAGGTTGTAATTTAAAAATAGCTACCCTGAATTCTTTCATACATTGAACAGGAGACCTCCAATATTCACGAGGGTTAAAGCGATTTTCTAGAAATAGCTACCAATCGATTTGCAAGAGATAAATATTTAGTTTTTCACTCAAACGGCTGATCGCCTTCAAAGATAGTCCATATCTTGAGTGGTCAGTGAACCAATCACATGTCACGACATTTGACAGTTTTGTCTCCCCTCACTTTCCCATAGTTCAAAGCTTCTTGTGTAATTTTTAAAAATTTTTTTTTTTATTCTCATCGACCCCATTCCTGTTAATTTAGGCATTAAGAACCAGGAGGTCGCGAGGCCTGCTTCGTTTTAGTTCTTTCGGTTGGTTGTAGGGATTGGAGTCCAATAAGGATTGGCCCAATGGATTAAGAAGAAATTGGATTTTACGGTGTGGGGAAGACTATGAAGCGAGTGGAGATGAAATGTTGAAATCTTGATGGAGAGTAGAGTTGGAGACGTAATATGGAGCGTTAGCAATTATTCTGGGGATTTTGGATTAAAAGGATTACATTCATTATATATTAGAAGGCTTAGCGTATTTTTATCTTCTCCTTTCAAAGTTCTTTAAGGCTAAAGAAGTTGGTGCAGATGTGATTAGCGAGATTTTCGTAAGGAAAAACTTCTAAAAGGTATCCTCGAAATATTTTGACTCGTCAGCAACCACTGCTACACTAAGGAATCCATTAATTAATCAATATCCTGTTGAATATATTCGTTGTTACATAATCATAAAGACAGATTGAAGGAAATGTATGTCTTTTAAGATTTCCGATTAGTTGTCCAGCATTGATGCATCTCAACATTGAATTTGCCGTGTGGGCGTATCGATAACCAGCTGTCAAAGGATCGATATCTCTGGTCGATCAGTTGGCGCCTACGCCCCTCCCCCTTTTCACAGCTGTGTCGCCGGCATCACAATGGACCCCCGGAAATTAGCAACTCGCTCCAGTCAATGGGTGTAATATCCCAGCGCTCCAGGTGTATAGTCAGCATCTCTTGGCCACTTTCCGCTACTGAAAAAAAATGCAGTTTTCCAGGGGAGAAGCAAAAATCCTTCACTAACAAAATATAGTTCTAATGAAATTTACTAACAAGAAAGACAAATAATTTATTTTGAGGAACTATTTCAATTTTTAAACTTTTTTTTTTTTTTTTTTTTTAATACCACTAAATTAATTTTTATTTCAATTTTTATATTTTCTTTTGAAATAAAATATTCTAAATTAAAGCAAAATAAAAAAAAATTTAGTTTTGAAATAATTAATAATACGATTACAGCCATTTTTTTTCTAAGTCAATTTAGTGAATTAATTTTCANTCATTATAATTAAAACTTATTAATAATATTAATGGATTAATGCACACACATATTTGGAAATATAACTTACAAATTTTTAAAATACGTTTTGAAATTTCATTTATCTTTTATAATTGTAAAGTAGTAAATAAACTATTTATGTTCAGGTACAAAGAACAATGCTCCAAATTTACCTTCAAGAATAGCACAAAATTATATAAGTTTTTGTAGTTGATTAAATTGACTATTAACTTAGTAAAAAGTTAGGTAAGTTCTATTTTATACTATAAAATTATTATTTCCATGGGTGCTTTATTTTAAATACATTGTACTTACCAAATATTATGTTGTTCAGCTGAATTTCATGGCATGAATAGAGTTGCATTTTAGAAGATGATCATGTCTAAAATTCTTTGATTTTCGGCCTCATTCCAAATATGTCACTTAGTGCTATCAGTTTCACTAAAAACACTCCTTGGTGAAAAACAGAAATACAATAAAATAATTACCAATACTACTGATTTATAAATGAAGAAATGTTTCATAATTAAGTGAATTTTTTTTTTGGGGGGGGGGATTTATTCTTTCAATGAGGACTGAGAAAAACTCTGTCTTTGAAAAACAATAAATAAGTAAAATAGTGACAGGAAATTCGATATGCAGACATATTGTCTTTTGTATTAGTAAAGTAATCAAAGGAAATATGCTATTGGTATCATGATGCGACTTTTTATGAATTTTTTTAATTTTCCTACTTATTTCATTAATTTAATTTATGTAAACTATTGTTTTTAATGTTAAATATAATACAATTTCATATTTATTCTGTTCCAACGCGTTCTAGAATCTACAATTTTAAAATTATAATACCAAATTCAGTATTTCAGTTTATTTTCAGAAACTATTGAATGAGTTCAAAAGAATAATTAATGATTGCAAATAGGTCGAAAGGGAAGATAGGTTTAAAAAATAATAACGAAAAATTTTTTTTTTCATAATTTTTTTTTTTTTTTTTTTTTTTTTTTTTTTTTTTTTTTTTTTTTTTTTTTTTTTTTTTTTTTTTTTTTTTTTTTTTTTTTTTTTACATTTTATACATTCAATCTCCACCCCCTTCACCTCAGTTTTATGTTTTTCACTGTAGACATATTTAAGTATATATTAAAGGTTTTAAAATAACATTTTCGGTTATTAATGATCATAATTATAATTGAAAATATATTTATAGAAAATTATTGCCAAACTAATTTCTGGTTGAAACCTACTAAATATCTACTTCCAGCTAGCTATATTAACTTCCAGGGAAGATTATTGAGGGAAGTAGATAAGAGAGAGAGGGCTCTGGAATGGTGACCTGGTGTAGATCTGCCATTACTCCAGTAGGTGGATTAGCGGGCTTGTTATCAGCCAAACGTCCACCGTTATCACTTACAGCTGAGCGCACTCCGGACCTCCTGGAATAGTCTGGTCAAAGAGGTAGTCCACCCTCTGCAAGGGCTATATACAACCCTCCAATTATCAGCCCTCCCCCGGAGCCAGGTACTTCTTATTTATCGCTCTGCCGCAGTAGCCTGGGCGTAATGTCTCTCCTCCCACTAGCCATGGCTTTCCCTAACAGGAAACCAGTTATTAGTTCCTGGCTATAAACTAAGCAGATCTCATGCCTACTTTTATTAAGGCTAGGCATAAATAAGAGATAGTAACTAATTTGAATTTACATACAGAAAAGGAAAATAAAGAGAAAAGATAAGAAGAACGCTATGACTGACCTTAGACCGACCAGGAATGGGGTTGAAGAAGGTGATCAAACCACCTAGTTATAGTTTTATATCGTTAATATACTTTCTACTTAATATATATTAAGTATTTGAAAACTACCAGCTCTCTAAAAATGCTTATAATATTGAAGGTAATGAAGATTTTACAATTTGTTCTCTGTTATTTTCTTGTTGGGGGAACAAAATAAAAAGAAAGAATTTTTAACTTTATACAATACAAAAATACTTTTAGTTACTTTTTTGGGTTAACATTAACGTCCTACGTGCTATTTTTTTGAAAGCAGCCACAACTTTCACCTCTCTCTCTCTCTCACTCTCTCTCTCTCTCTCTCTCTCTCTCTCTCTCTCTCTCTCTCTCTCTACTTGTAGAAGGAACTAGAGTTACCTACCTGTAGAACGGACATATTCAGGAGTGTATTCCACGTCGCAGCAACAAGGGAGCTAAATGCATTGCCACATGAGGTGAAAGGGTCGTCATTCTTCCTAAAGGCCTGCTTGAAACTGGCAACCGACGAGGCAAGCACATATTAGTGTTATTTATTTTTACCGATCATTGGGGGATTTGTTAGGGTGGAAATATAATTTTTATATTTATGAATATTATTTTTTGTGGTATTTAATCCCACGTAAATTTTAACAATTTTTAGTGCAAGGAACAGAATAAACAATCTAAGGAGATTCAGGTTCGAGTCCTGGCTGGGACAGTTAGAATTTCATTCTGTTCCTTTGCACTAAAAATTGTTATAATTTTTATGATTATTTAAAATATAAGTATGTAGTCATATAATGATATACCTATAAAATCTTCATTTCTTGTTCATTTATTTACAATTTTATATATATTCTGTATTTAATTTTATTACTTTGAATTTTTTTTTGTTTGGAAATGGATTAGGATTAAAAAGTGTAAATTATAAGTAGCCTGGTTTGTCAGGAAGAAAGGATGTACATCTTATGACAATAAAGAACTAATCTAATCTAATCTCTCTCTCACTCTCTCTCTCTCTCTCTAATCAGTGTTGCCACCACATTCTCACTATAAAAAACTCAGTTTCTTGCTAGATTTTAGTCATTGCAAAAGACTGGTTTACATACATGAAACGAATTTTAATATTCTTTTTTTTTCTTTTTCTTTTTGTACTAATAGCTTTTCTTTATCCTCTACATTTTGAACAAAAGTAATAATTGATTCACAAAATTTTCTGTAGTTAAAATAACTCACACACACACACACATATACTTTTCATTTTTTATATCTGGTGCACAACAAGAGCAGAATGTAGTAACTAATAAAGTTTTTATGAATAATAGATTTTTTAAAACTTTTTTCCGACACACGGGACACAGTTATCAGCCCTTCTTAATGAATTCGGCATGTAGCTATTGAATTGATTGCAAAATGAAAGTCTGGGTTCTTTTTGAAATGAATCGAACGAATATGAGTGGAGGATTACCTCAAATATCAAAGAACGTTTTTATGTATAGAGGGCGTAGTATTTAATAAAATTATTTAATGAAACCTACCCCTGTTTATTGATTAAGTATTGTTCCATATGTGTGGAGGATTACTTGAGATAGATAGTTTAAGTAAAAATATTCAACTGATATATTGAGGAATTCGCTAAGTTTACGCACTTACTGCGTGACGGACATTTTGTAAAAGAGTGAAATTAGACAATTATATTTGCCTTTAGTCTTTGGAGTAAGCTGGCCAGACATTATCGATGTATAACTTTGTATCTCTATGCAACTAATAAGAAGACCTCTTTGGATACTGCATAAACATCAGGTAATCTCATTTATTACTTTCCTATTTATAGACAGAATTTAATTAAAGATTTATGTACTACACTATGTAAGATAAGCAAGATTCCAAGATAAGAAAAGCCGAGGTGTTATCGTTGGAAATTTACAGCAGAGCGAATATCTTTTATCAGGGAATCTTGCTGCCTATATGAAGTCTAAGCCGTAGTCGTGACGTCACGTCCCCTCCAATAACCGAGACTTATACTTGCTACCTCGCTGGATATTAGCAGCCTGCGCAACCTCGCTGGGTCTATATCTTCTCTCACTCTCTTTCTTGTAACTCCTGTAATTTCTGAGCCCATGAAATACTCTCCACCACAACAGTCTGACGAATCCTGTTAGGTCTTCATCAATCACCCACACAAAAGGGTTCTTATCGCGTGTGTTAATGGTTTTATTTATATATAGACTCGGAGTCATCTATCACTTGACCTCGCCATTTAAAAAGCTAGCTGATGTAATTCAAATATTTGATTATATCTGTAGTAATTCAAAGATAGATTTTTCTCCATTTTCTCGGCATGGTACGACCGTGAATAGCTTGTTTTCTCCAAAGAGAAATATATTAAAATATGACTTGAGAATTTCACTTTAAGATCAAAGTTACCATAAGTATTTTTCCTTGTCTTCGAAGGTTGAAAAAAAAAATTATCAAGGATCGAGTGGGTTATTATCTTTAGCTGCAATTATGCCATGCACAGGAACTTATCTCGCTAAATTTGATTTCTCAATAAAAATATATCAAAAATAAATTTTATTAAATTTATTAACATTGAATTATAGACTTTTATGTTTATATAAAAAAGTTCTAATTAAACGACTTTATTTGATCATATTGTTAAATACTGCCTGAAAAATGAGTTCGAAAATTGTGTGAGTGATTCTCACCAGATACTTGCACAATAGCTTCTCAGACCTCCATCTTTTGAAGTTTAAAGAACGCCGATTTTATAAAATATTGGTTCTAGGTCATTTAGGCGTTCTTAGAAAAACATTAATAATAATTTCATTAACTAATTTATCATGTAATTATCAAAATAATAATTTAATTATAATAATATGTTTAACGTGTTACGTTTTTATTGCAATAAACAATATTAAAGCTTATTGTCTTAATTTAATGTTCTGAAATTAGAGGAAATTATGTTAAAAAGAAAAGTGTGAAATAAAAGAAAGTAGATAAAAAATACGAATTAAAAAAATGTTTTATTTAATTTATTTATTTTTAATTATCTGCCAACGCTTCGGCTTACATTGTAAGCCATCATTAGGGCTAGGGAAGGCGAGAAGGGACGTCGTGTCACTAGGATCCCATTTTCATGACAATGTAAGCAGACAATGTAACGTTAGCAGATAATTAAAAAAAATAAACATTTTTTTAAATTTTTCTTTTTTTTTTTTGGATTTATCTTAACNATTTTTTCGGATCTACCTTGACTGAACCCCCCCCCCCCCAAAAAAAATCTAATAATAATATCTACGGTCAAAAAAACTCTCCATTCAAATTAGTAATTTACATATAGTTTCATGTTTTAGAGTATCCATTATTCGAGGCTATTACCAGCAATAAGAATATTGAAGATGTTAGTTAAGGGAGAATAAGAATATCGTTCGTTTGCCCTTCGTCGTTCGTTCGAGGGTCGTATTAAGTGCTCGTACCTGATTGCCCAAGATAGGCAAGCGTTTCAGATTACCGTCACAACACTCCCCTGACGATGAAGTGACGTCATCGGTGATATGTTATGATGGGGCGCCCTTGTATTCCCCGCTTCTAGGGTGACGTCATTAGAAGGTGTTGAGGTCACTCTTGCACTAGGCGCCTGCAATGCAGTGTCGCCCCCTCGAGTGGGAGGGACCTCCTTCCTTCAGGATGAGGAAGTTGGTCGACCGTAAGTCTATCCAGATTCTCCAGAATCCTCTGGGAGTAGAGGGCGGATGGGTCCCTAACCAGATGAAGGAAGGAATCACCCTACTCATTTAAAATACATCAGGGCAATGTCAAGAGAAACCTTTGAAATTAGATTGTTGAAAAAATGTAATAAGTGTAAGGCGTTATACATATACATTTATATATTCATTTGAATCGACTCGCTAATACTTTCATTCATACCATTATGCTGAGGACGAACCATATAGCTATCATATACAGATAAGCATATAGGAATTATGAATCTTCGTTAGCGCAGAACATTTATTCCCCTCAAGAAAGTTTATTTATAAATTAAGATTATTTATTAAAAGTTTTTCATCAGCACTATTTTTATGACTCATTTTGTCACAGTTTACTCAAAACATATTTTTCAGCTTTATTTACAAGGTCACTATGGCATATATAGTGTGTCATGGTATTTATACAGCTCATGAGATACAGTATGAGTTGTCAGGAGATAAAACCTACCGACCAATGGGTAGAACTCGAATACCCTTTGAGTGCACTGTTACTCATACTTCGCACCATGCATGGTTTTATTAAATTGAAAATAAATTGGCCACGAAAGTTTCCCTTATAATAGTTTAGAGTAGATAGGTAATCAATGGTCAATTGATTATAATATCGCGAATTTACAATTTTACAGATAATAATAAACATTTACTATTAGATGTTTTTTTGGTTGGTTTGGTGGTACACCACCGAACCTTGACCGAACCCTAACAAAAAACATCTAATAATAATATATATGGTAAAAAACAAAACAAAAAAACTCTCCAAATAAACGTTTACGTTTCCAATTAATATCTTCCTCTTAGATAACGTCTTATACCGCGATTGCTCAAAATAACAGTGTTTACGAGTTAAATTGTTGTGAGTAATTTTGTTCCCCGGGGTAAGAGTGGTGATGATGCTAACTTTATTGCTTTTGGAAGAAGTGGTGATCAGTCATTCCTTCTTTTGGTATTGGTCTACCAAGATTTTTTTCATTTTGATATTTCTATTTCTTTCTCTGTCTCTTACTCTCTCTCTCTCTCTTCCTCTCTCCCCCCCCCTCTCTCACTCTCTCTCTCTTTCTCTCTCTATCCCCCCCCTCTCTCTCTCTCTGAAGTTTGTAGCTACTATCTGATGTAGTCTCGGTCTTTACATGGACTTATTTCACCCCGAATTTCTTCACTCTTCACGCGCCAGAATGTTGTTCAATTTAATTCAATTTTTTTTTCCCCATCATTTGGAACTTTATAATCTACTTCTATGTACGAGTGATAAGATAAATCATTTCAGTATTCTTGAATTCATAATTATATCATTCCTCCTTTTTTCTCTATCTGACATCTAGGTTATTTTTCACTCTAGACACACACAAAAAAAAAAATACAAAAGAAAAAAACATTGTCGATTGTTGTGTGGAAAAGCATGATATCGGATGAACTGTTAAGAATCACTTCTCCCTAGTGTTCTACCCTCATGCTCGCAACTTTTTTTAAGGGGTGAGGGTTCATGTGTGGTCTCCATTTGCAATTTTCGAGCATAAATTAAGGTGTATTGTGACGTGTGGAAGTAGGAATATTTGGCAGCCATCTTGCCCGAACATCTACCTACATGGATGTTTATAAAGTGGGAATATTTAACTGGTGTCTATTGGAAGAAGAGACTTTTTATTTAAAAAAAAAACCCCAAAAAAACAACTTTTTATTCATTTTGAGCAAGAGCTTACAGTGAAAAGATTGTTCAGTTTTTACTTCTTCTATTCATTCATACATTCATATCTTGGTCTACTGTTTACACCATTCATTTTTTCTAGACTTAACTGAACTTAACAATATCCACTTGAAATTTTGTACAGTGCTAAATGTAAAGTCCTGTTTATCTGTTGCTGAACATAGGAGGGTCAGAACAGCAATTTTGTAATTGATTTCTAAGACAGGATTGAAAACAAATAATCAATTCCGAATAAATTATGACCCAAATATAGAATTAGAACAAAAGAGGAGTTTTTTTTACCGTAAATATTATTATTAGATGATTTTAGTTAGGGTTCGGTCAAGGTAGATCCAAAAGAATACAAATTTTAAAAAAAGAGTATTTTTTTAAAAAGATTATCTGCAAACGTTTCGGCTTACAGTCATGGAAATGTGAACTTAGGGACAGGACGTCCTCTCTAGTCTTCATGATAGCCCTGAAGATGGCTTACAATGTAAGCCGAAACGTTGGCAGATAATCCTTTATTAAAAAATAAATTTTTTTAAATTTGTATTCTTTTGGATATACCTTGACCGAACCCCAACTAAAATCATCTAATAATAGAATTAGAACTCTCACCGATCGATATCTTAAGGACTAAAATAATTCACAGTCTCTAAATACCTTCAGTATTTTTAGCAAATGCTGACATTTTTTATTCAAACTCTAGCTAAATCAGCATTGATTGCCTTAATGTTTGCTTGATTTACTGTCGAATTCCGAGTGAGTTTTTGTAGAGAGTCTTTTGAAATTCATGATTTTTGAAAACACGCAGATTAAAATTATGCAAAGGACCATGATGCTACTAGGAATATGCAGAGTGGCTGAGGGAATAAGAGGTTAGGTGAGAAATTGTGGGGCGCGATGAAAAATTCAGAAGGTAGGAGGATTTCTTCTGCGTTGCGTACTTCATTCGTGTCTTCTTCATCTTTCATTAATTTTTCTGTTCCTACCTGTAGAAGTTGTCAGAGGCAAGTATCACAAACAATACATATTTCGTTTAACTAGTTCAATGAATAGAAAGTAGATTTACTAGATTTAAAGTAAAGTAATAAAAACTGAAATAAATATTTAATTTGGTTGTGGTATTTTATCCCACGTAAATTTTAAACAATTAATGAGAGGGAATAGAATAAAAAATCTATCTGTCCCAGCCAGGAATCGAACCTGGATCTCCTGCTATCCGGGCCNTATAGTTTCCTAATTCTGCAAGTAATTTGGATAAACCTCAAAACACTTAAATTATACTGACTTTCCTCAATGTACTATTAACTATTGTACATCGAAATTGTTATAATTAATATAGGTTTTCATGTAAGAGAAGTATATATATGTTCACATAGGCTTCCACAGTCTCCATTAGCCATTCTACTTTCATCCCTGAGAAAGCCATAAATAATTTGCGAAAGCTTGGCAAAAAGTACATTTACCACATGGTCAAGCCCGGAAGAAGTATATATATATATAATACAAACAGGTGACAGATAGAGTTTTTTCTTTTTGTATCTCCACTACACTCTTTCTCCCCCCTGTTATTTACTATATGTATATATCTCCATTTTTAATGAAAGATGAGAAGTATCCTTATCCGCTCTTGTATGGTATAAGGATACTTCTCATCTTCAAAGAAGATGAGAAGTATCCTTATACTTCCGCTCCTGTCTCCTTCAAAGATTCTCTGGAATGAAAAAGAGCTATTATCAGATTGGAAATTTGTGATTTGTAAACCTTTAGAAACATTCTTATTCCACCAAGACTGTGCTTCGTACAATCATAATGTGACCGAGTCGTGATGTCGAGTGATAAAAAAAATTAAGTTTTCATAACTCCTACCTGTTTGAAATACCTACCACCTCATAGCTGCCTTAATTTGTCTCTGAAAACCTCTAATTTAACTGTAACCATCTTTGGCTTTAATTTTCTCTCTTGAGAGTGAGGTCAATGGGCCCCTTCTCCCTGCACAGTGATGACCATTTATTTGTTTTATTTTTGATTTTATTTTTATTTTATTATATTTTTTTTGTAATNATATTTTTTTTAAATTGATTTATTGTATCCGTAAATTACAAGATGTTAAGTAACAGAATGTAATAAATAAAGATTTATTTATTTTTAAAAAAAAAGTCTCTCTAGTCTTAGTGCTTAGGTTTTTCATCCATCTTCAGACTCCCCTGAAATGCCCCCTCGTTGAGTTCCTTGGCTCCGAGACGCAGCGAGAGGGAATATCACTCCATCTACTCTTCTGTAGATATCTCTTCTCTAGGACTTTCAACAGAAACCACGAATCAAGCGGACCTCTGCAACTTGGACAAGAAGACGTCCTTTGAGCAAAGTTATGTCCATTAGTCATTCACAAATAAAAGGACAATATCGGACGGGAATTGTATAAGAAGTTGGTCTTTGAACTCCCTAGAGCCCTGTCCATTTAGATCTGGAAACTTACAGCAGTACTTCGAGAAGGACCTCAAAACTTGCTATCAGTTTGATGTCCTGGGGCTCTTCAAGTTGACAGGCAGCCTTCAACTTCTTCCTGACGACACCGGGGAAGAGAAGGTATCTCTTGTCCTTTGTAATATTGCACTTGAAATCCCTTAATCTAATGTAGGTTTCCTTAGATAACTATTGATATGGATCTCTTGAAACATACTATATCTCTATACACATATTATGTTGCTTGTCAGATATTTGTTAATGTTGGATTTTAGCTATGAATGTACTCATTTAACTGTTTGAGGAAAGAAGCCTATAAAACGAAATTAGTTTTATTAAAAACAACGCTAGAGTGTATACAGGCAAATTTATATATGTGGAGGTTCGGTGAAGATCTCCGAAAAATGTTTAACATGTCGTATCATGATACCTTTGTGAATAACTTTCTTTCTCTCCGGGAAATCTGCTAAGAATAAAATAAAGGTTAATTTAAAAAAAGGAGAGTTTTTGACCGTAGATATTATTATTAGATGATTTTAGTTGAGGTTCGGTCAAGGTAGATCCAATAAATACAACACAAATTTTTAAAAAAAGTGTAATTTTTTAAAAGATAAACTGCCAACGTATCGGCTTATATCGTAAGCCATCTTCAGAGCTATCCTCCTGTCACTAAGTTCACTTTCCCCTGTCATGGAAATGTGAACTTAGGGACAGGACGTCCTCTTTCGTCTTTATGATAGGCAGCCCTGAAGATGGCTTACAATGTAAGCCGAAACGTCGGCAGATTATCTTTTAAAAAAATGCACTTTTGTTTTAATTTGTATTTTTTTGGGATCTATCTTGACCGAACCCCAACTAAAATCATCTAATAAAGATTAAGTAACTGTGATTAAAATTAAGCAATTATTAAATCCATAAATTAAGTGGTGTTAATGGTGATGAAAAAGAAATGATAAAATTATGACAAGCTGTTACTTTGTATTGACCAATATAAGATGACAGTAATTTAAAATACACTAAAATTACTTTTTTAAATAGAAGAAATTTTCTATTGAGATGTATGTTCTGTTTCATATGTATGTATTGTTTGACATGTATGATATGCTATGTATTGTTTCAATAAACTCTCAAAACCTTTTAAATGCGAGTAAATTCCCCAGAACCAACTTGCTTAAGTACGATAAATTTACCTGCAAAATTTACTCCGACGCTAAAAGAAATAAGCAGATACAGCAAGACAGGTACTGTAATATACTCAATGTCTGCACTAAAATATATATTAGAGACAGTGATTAATCTCCTTCTTGATAAGCTCATATGTCGAACCTAAATGGCTAGCCCTGATGTTACATAAATAGTATACGTAAAATCAAATAAATCTCAACTGTAATAAAAAAAAACTAAAAAAACTGCAATTTACTTAGCTATGGCCGTAGTACAAGTAGTTTCAAAATATTCTACCAATTTTTAGTGCAAGGGAACAGAATAAAAAATTGAACTGTCCCAGCCAGTTAGACTTTTTATTCTGTTCCCTTGCACTAAAAAATGTTAAAATTTACGTGGGATTATATACCACGAAAAATGATATTTATAAAATTACAAATTTAAAAGTAAATAAGGAGAGTCATTTAAACAGCTTGATAATGTCAGCTCCTCCGAGCATAAGACGATGTATTCGTCTGCCTCGTAGGTTAGTCTCTCGACACTAGTGCGGGGAAATTAATAACTTATCAGACTGATCCTGGTAGCATAAATGGTAAAAGCACCGGCCCGGATAGCAGGAGATCCAGGCTCGATTCCTGGCTGGGACAGTTACATTTTTTTATTCTGTTCCCTTGCTCAAAAATTGTTAAAATTTACGTTAGATTATATACCACAAAAAAATAATATTTATAAAATTACAAATTTAAAAGTAAATAACGAGAGTCATTTAAACAGCTTGACAATGTCAGCTCCTCCGAGCATAAGTCGATAAATTCGTCTGCCTTGGAGGTTAGAGACTCTCGACACTAGTGCGGGGAATTTAATAACTTATCAGACTTGTCCCGGTAGCATAAGTGAAAAATGCACCGGCCCGGATAGCAGGTGATCCAGGTTCGAGTCCTGGCTGGGACAGTTAGATTTTTTATTCTGTTCCCTTGCACTAAAAATTGTTAAAATTTACTAGGGATTATATACCTCAAAAAAATAATATTTACAAAATATTTTACTTCCTCGGATTGTAAAAGACATCTCCTACAATGATTCTCCACCAGGTTTATTTCAAAAGTTCTTTACCCTCAACACAGAGAATGACAAAAAAAAAAAAAAATATAGTACTTAGCGAACCCCAAATCAAAATGTCAAATGGAGGAAAAAGTGGACAATGGGACTAATCATTATTAATTTTATATATTTGATCTAAGATTATAACATCCACTTGTTCCTCATTTCTACCCTCTGTCAGCTTTCCTTTGAGGGCTCAGATATATATATATATATATGTANACTCATTATATATAGACATACATACATTGAATACAATTACGTAGTTGGGGTTAAACAGATTGGAGGACTATTTAGCCTTTAGATGAAGAGCAAACAAAAGACTCATTATATATAGACATACATACATTGAATACAATTACGTAGTTGGGGTTAAACAGATTGGAGGACTATTTAGCCTTTAGATGAAGAGCAAACAAAAGACTCATTATATATAGACATACATACATTGAATACAATTACGTAGTTGGGGTTAAACAGATTGGAGGACTATTTAGCCTTTAGATGAAGAGCAAACAAAAGACTCATTATATATAGACATACATACATTGAATACAATTACGTAGTTGGGGTTAAACAGATTGGAGGACTATTTAGCCTTTAGATGAAGAGCAAACAAAAGACTCATTATATATAGACATACATACATTGAATACAATTACGTAGTTGGGGTTAAACAGATTGGAGGACTATTTAGCCTTTAGATGAAGAGCAAACAAAAGACTCATTATATATAGACATACATACATTGAATACAATTACGTAGTTGGGGTTAAACAGATTGGAGGACTATTTAGCCTTTAGATGAAGAGCAAACAAAAGACTCATTATATATAGACATACATACATTGAATACAATTACGTAGTTGGGGTTAAACAGATTGGAGGACTATTTAGCCTTTAGATGAAGAGCAAACAAAAGACTCATTATATATAGACATACATACATTGAATACAATTACGTAGTTGGGGTTAAACAGATTGGAGGACTATTTAGCCTTTAGATGAAGAGCAAACAAAAGACTCATTATAGATAGATTTATTGAAGTTTTTTTTTCTTTTTGACTTTTTTTTCATATGAACGTTTACGATTCACCGTGTTAATTAAAAGTTGCGTGTAAAGGATTACGAAACCAAAACGAATTGATTGCAAGGGATTCCCTTTTGACCAAATCTAATATGTGAGTAGAGGGGAGGCCACTTTGAAGTCCTCTGACTCTGAGAGTTCATTCTCTTTGCTTTGATGCATGGATACAAATTGAAGCAGACACACACACATACACATGATGGCTGTCCAATCCTCCTTGACCTTATTCCAGAGGAATGGAAGTAAATTCTCTCGGTATGATATACATGATGTTTGACTGCAATTGATGCTTTCTTCGAAGGTGGATGTAATAAATGTGAAATGCTCACAAAGTTCATTTTCTAGGCGCACATGAATACGAAAAATTGAAATCAAACATATTCCCACAAATATTTAAATCTGAATCATTCTTTTGGATATTGCTTATATCATTATTTATATTTATAATATGTCTATTTAAATTATTATCATTAGAGATAGTTGTACAGATGGCATTAGAGTTATCTATCTTAGGTCTTATAATGCGATTAGTTATGAACTTGTTATCAGTACGACTAGAATTGGTCTGATCTCTCCTAAATAAGTATATATTTTTAGTGATAGTAATTTCTTTATTCGCTCTTTTGTAAAGAATGAATTACTATTACGTCCCAGTTATTTCTGTCAATCCTACTCATATTTAACTTCTTAATAAAATTTAATTAAAACTTCATGCCATCTCTTATACTGTACCATTTTGAAGTTCATATTTTAATGATTTATTCTTAGAAGTTATCATTAATTTTTGAGAAGTCTCAATTTTCTAAGAATATGATGAATACATGTTGAGTATATTTTATTTATTAGACAAAACTATTTAAAAAATATTTTCTTGCAAGGAATGGAATGCTTTAGGAAAATTTTTATAACTACATGTTTTTGCTCACTTGTCATATTTTCCTCAATTTGAATCTGTTCACGGCGATTGACGTGCCTAGCTCGTACGCCAGCTGTTGCGTGACGATGTCATGTCAGTATGATTCTATATTCTGCTTCTATATGACGGATGGCTGGTTGAGGTTTTCAACCATAACTTCTCAATTATTTCACTCACCTTTGATTGAGAACCTCCACCAGTCAGCCGTCATATAGAAAGAGGAAAAACAATGTTTTATTCTTTCTGCAGGCTATAAAAGGTTTTCCCTGGCGGATATTTTAAACTTATCTTTAAATATCAGCAATCAGTAATATATATCAAATAGAGGCAAACCTTTATTATATTATTTTCTAGTTTTAATTTTATAAATATTGTTATTTGGAACTAAAATGACCTTTATAAATTGTTAAATATATTTTAAGCTCCTGATGATGCGTTTATTAACCCGAAACTAGTCGGACAATAAATAAGTGCTTTTAGATTTTTTATCTTTCGCCTACCATCAAAAAGGACCATTTATTTCTGTTTATCTACTTTTATTATACTCTCAGCTTATAAATGTTTAAGTATTTTTTGAGTTGCTTATTGAATATTAACCATTTTGTTACCAAATTTAACGACGGTAGAACATTAGAGTAATTCAGTTATGTTGTGTTGTGTGTGTCCATATCCTCAGATAGGAGATTTCTAATTTTCTTAATGAAATAAGCATGTAGACAAAAGGAAATGCTGAGTTGACTATCGAACAAAATTAAGCGAATAACAGAGGGGGGCAATCCGAAATGTCAAATTCGACCATGAAAAGTTTTTGCGATCTAGCAGGCCTAATATTCATTTAGTTGAGTGCAATAACACAGCTCAGATTTGTTTATTGATAAAACAGACGTTTTAGGAGTTAAACATCGAAATTGGTCCATAAGAAGTAGGGGATTACCTAAACCATAAATTTTAATTTTACGGCCTAAAAGTCGCAACTGGTAATTTTAATAATGAATTTGCCATATAGTATGTAAATGCACAAAAAATGCTTATTGAAAAAATCTGAATAATAAGAAAGGGGACTATATAACATAATAATGTCAGCGAATTGCAAGTAAGAAAAGTCGAGTTAGAGCTAAATTTCATCTGATCTTTTACATTCCACATAGAATATAAAATATATTTTAATACGTAAATAAATAAAAGTTACATATATTTTCGGCTCGGTTGAGTTTTTGTATACTTTGTATAGTTTTTGTATTTGAATGTACAAATTGAATTATTAATTCTTCCTAACTATAGTTTTTATAGAGGTACAATTGTAAGGGGTGCGCTTACTCAGGGAGAAGTGACTAGGACGACATACCCTGTAGAATTGAGGAGAGGGTTGTTTGGAGCTGGGCTCTGAAAGGAGTGGGGGATTCTGGAAATGCTTGGAATAATGTTTACTTTGTAAGCTTAATTTGTATAATAGTCAAGAAAATAGTAGTATACGTAAGGGTTTAATAATCCACACACACACACACACAACACACGCACACACGCAGACACACACACAACACAAGCACACACGCACGCACGCAGACACACACACACACATACACAAAGACACACACACACAGACAAGCTCGCACGCACACGCTCCAGTAGGGTTTAGACATGCACCAAAATTGTGGATTCCTTTGTTTGTGTTAAGGTAAGAAAATATTTATAGTATAGAACAAAATTTGAATAAAATGTAATTTCCTTAGATTCGTAATAACGTACTTCCTAGCGCTTACATTTCTGGGACTAGTTGCCATTATATCGTATGCAGTTGTAATTCGGAATGATATAATTGATGAACGCATCGGAAAGGGATTGACTGTGGTGTTTCCTATTTCTCCCGATAGATCGCAGGACCTCTCTGCCACACAGCAACTTCGGCCAGACATTAGCTCAGCTTGTGGCTGGCTACCGGCAGTCACAAACTACTGCTATCTAAAAGTGAATTTAAATAAGAAAGGATAATAAATTGAAGACAATTTCGTTTTTTTTATTTCATAAATTTAAATTCCACCTCACATGTAAATTTTAAGATTTTCCATGAATATCCATTAAAAATACTGAAAATAGCTAATAAGAAATATATATATATATAGTCATATAGAGCTTAATTTTCATAATTTTCAAAGAATAAAAAATATAAATTTTGCCTAAAACATGACATATTTTTGATAATGTTTCTTAAAATGAAGCTAGAACAATTTAAAAAGATTCTGATTGAAATAGACAATGTATAAATATTCTTTTCAAATTTTTAACGCACTAGCCTCATATATACACATATATTGAATGAATATATACATATTCATATATACATTTGAATATAATATTCAAATAATAACAAAACAGTATTATATTTCTGTGAGCTTAATTAAAAGTTAATATAAGCTCTAAAATTGATTTAGAATTTTTAGAAAAGACATTCTGCTCTTATATGAGTGGGCACTATTGCTAGAGTTAGCTCTCATCCCCTGTATTTGTACAGGTGGTCTAGCGTTCAGCAAATACTGCCTGAGGGCTCTCGACTTGCGAGGAGGCTCCCGACACTTTACTGCTGCCATGCTATAGGATTTATGTATATATATATTTATAATAGCTTGCAGAGGCACTGTAATAATGTAAAATAGTGGTCATTATATTCTAGTGTATTGTATACTTATATTCTGTTTAAATAATTTAAAATTTATTTGTATAAAATATGTGATACTAAATATGTATGTCTTTTCATCAAGCATCCAAAAAAGAACGAAACCGGCTAAAGAAATTAAACTAGTTATTTAAAATCTGCCCATAACAATAAAAAATTAGGTTAAGTGAAATAAGATTTGTTATTAATATTTCAAAAGAACTTTGTGAATAGTAAAAATTAATAAAAACTCTAAAAATAGCCAAATAATAATAAAACATATAATATAATATTTTTAAATAAATACTTTCCCTAAAATAATGAATAAAAACTGTTAATTCACATCTTTCAAGTTACAATTCGAAAATATTTGTATTAACTATAATTTCTTCTTTGCAACTAATTTTATATAAATGTATCGATTAGAAAACAGTTTTGACTCTTGGTAGCCATCTTTCGAAACACTTGTGAGCCCCCAAATATTGGGCTAGCCCGAATCGAACTTAAATTCTTAAACATTTTCTTTCATAAGAGTTTTCGTAAGCATATTATCTATACATATATAGTACATGCACAGATTTAATTTGATTATACATTTACTTGCAATTCAAACAGTAACGGAGATATTACGGTTTTTCGATTTAGTTTATCTCTAGCCATACCACCCCAACCACATCACAACAGCTTTAAGCCATTTACCAATTCATTTAACTATTTTAAAAAATAACTTTAATTACCTATATGTATTTATGTCAGGGCACATATAGATAAATAAATATATGTATATATATATAGTNCAGGGAGGACATATATATATATATAATTGTGTACAATGTTAATTGTTCAATATAAATGAATACAAATTCAGTATTTTCAGCTTATATACAGAGGAATTCTGCTAAAACTATAATAGTTAGTAATTCGCTTAGGTTACGTAGTTTTTGTCTAAAGGACCCGATATGAAGTGTTTAAGGCCTTTTTTCTTATTGGCTGCTTTGGTAAGAATTTTAAAGGACTTTACCACAGACGAAGTCCCGATTTTGACTTAGAGCAACTTGTTAAGCCCTTCACGTAGCCGATATAAGATCAGATTCTCTTATATGCTCCCCTTTTCAAAACCGGCTCGATATCAGTCGATATTCCGTTTTCATTTCTACCATTTCTCCTCTCAAACTACATCCACTTCCTTCTCTCCAAGGTCCTGCCAAACAAGACCAACAAAAAAAACAAACAATTCTGGACTCTAGAGTCCTTATAATTTTTAATATAAAAGGATTTGGTATATAAAACATTTAAATATTCTTTTATCAGAATGTTTTACTGTCATTTCAAAATAAATCATATGAAAATCAATTTTTTTTCTTATTTTTTTTTTTACAATTCCTTCCAGAGGTGTTTCAGGGCTTCATGCTTAGAGCTCAGGCACTAAGGAAAGATGGTGCAAGTCTAGATGAATCTGGTACTGCAAGAACCATAAACTCCTACCTGAGGAGGGTTTCAAGTCACTAAATAAAGGGACATAAATTGCGAAGAAGGGCCATTTTTTTAGGCCAAAAATTTAATATTTCTACAGCTTTTCAGCAGTCAAGACTTATATTCCGAACTTCGACAGATTCACAGATTTTTATTTAGGAATTTGTATTTATTTCTTTACTTTACATAATACCATGAACTAAGCTGATGATATTTCGTCCAAGTAGAGCTGCCTCATGTTAAGTCTTTGTGATTATTATTCTACAGCAATTGAGGTAGCTATTGATTGATTTATTGAAAATGATAAAATTTCTTCAAAGACAGCAGAGTTGCTACACCGAATCCTTGTTTCTTGTGATCTGAGAAAGCAGAGACCAAATTCAATACGGGCACAGATAAAAGTGTGCTGAGAGCTTAAACATGAAGGAAACAGAGAGAATAAAGTTAATTACGAATCTTTAGTTTTACAATACAAAATATAATTTTTACCCCACCCCCCTTTATATCAAGGACTTTACATACACACTATGCTCTGTACGAAAAGGGGTCGTACTTTTCATTTATTTGAAATATGTCTCAATTGAGTAAGGAATACAATAAATCAATATAGTTATTTTTTCTTTTTTTGTGTTGTACATGAAGATTGTTATTACATTTATTGAAAACTTTTTCATAGCTTTCTTCGCATTATTCATTGTGAGTGTGAAAGTACTTTTAGTTTTAAGTTTACTTACAAAGAAAAAACTTAAGAATATATATTAAAGAGTGTTTATAATTAAAATGAACAATATATTTTCATAGTAAAAAGTTACTGGACAAAGTCCTACAATTTATTTAAATAAATTCTTAATGAAGTCGTAAAATATATTATATTTTTCTCATGAATTACATTAATTTTTTAATATTTTTTTTCATTGTAGATGGGGAAGCGCTTGATGATTATTCGGAAAATGACCTAGAAAGTATATTGGAAGCGGCTCAAAAGTAAGTATCTAAGACCATGGAAAAATAATTAATTTCTTGGCAACAAGTAAACATTAGTGTAGAAGCGGTCTTATCTTACAATGAATTAAACATCCAATTGAATTTAATTTAATTGGCAATTCAGTTTTTTATATTTATTTTCAAAAAAATTTTCATTTTATTTAAAACTAAGTTATTTATTTGAGCTGACAGAAAAAAAAAGAAAAAAAAAACAGTATGAAAATTCACGTTAAATAAAATACAATAAAAATATTTCAGTATTAAATTCCTTAAATTTTAATGATACAAAATTAATCTTTACTTATTTTTGTAGTGGTTCTTAAGTTAAGAATATTATTTAAATGATTTTTAAATCTTTAAAGTAAAATATTATACAGATAATTGAGTAGAAAAAAAGCAAAATTAGTTGGCCCTAGAGGTTTCAGCATAAGCAAATGATAAATAAGTATGATTAGTTAATTGGAGATTATTTTAGTTATTGATGTCAAAATTTCTGAATTTCTGTGTGTAATGTAAACCATTATCAGGAGGGAAATAAACACCAAATGGAAATGTTAGCTATGCCTTTTAAATATTAAAATATTTAAAAAAACTTAGGCTTTTATGAACAAACCACTAAATTCAGGGATTTGATATGTTATTGAGACCCTTCTTTAGTAATCATAAAATACATTTCTTCCCATCTTGATTTTATTCCCTTCGATAGATAAATAGAACATGTAAAATACCAATAGCAGGTGATTTGGAAGTGTAAAATAATTAATCTCACTATTTACAGGACATATGGTCTGATAGATGGCGCAGACAAATTTATGGCTGAAATATGTTTTTTTTAGTTTTTTTTTTTCAACTGGTCTCTCTCAAAATTCTCAAGATATCAACACAAAATTAGTAATTACTGAACTCTTTACTGAGGGATGGGTCTTGTGCGGCAAAAATCACTTGAGTTTACTAATAAAATATTATATTAATAATAACAGTAAATTGACATTGAAGGGTGAAAAACAAAATAATTACCATTTTAAAAATAAATCCATTTTGTTTATGTATTTAAAAATGAGTGAAGACTTCCTGGCTTTATTCATAAATAAATACGAATATGCTTTTCTGTTAAATGATTTATTGAATATAAAAGTTAGAAAATTAAATTTTACATATATTATGATTCATAAACCAATTATGAAGAAAATATCAGGAATATAAATTTTGTTCTAAATCTAACTTATTAGGTAAAGACCAATTATCATATACTAATTATAAAAATAGTGCCCTTAAAAACTAATGTAATTTTCAGTTAACAATAACTTTATTTACTTCTTATAAACAAACTTATATATATATATATA
>KZ807850.1:104442-114736 GCA_000696205.2 Oncopeltus fasciatus
GTATATTTTTTAATATTAATTCATATTGTACATTATTATTATATTAGTACATATTTATTATATACTTGAGAGCACATTGCAAGATGCACGCTGTGCAGGATATGTAATTTCTAAATAATAATAATAAAAAAATAAATAAAAAAAATTAGATCTGCGATTGTAGAATACTAGCCCCACTCTTACTTTAATAGTTCAATAGTCTATCCTTATATAGTTACAGCTCTTTCCTAGTGAGGTATAATTTGTCATTTACTCTCGTGTATGTGTGAGGAATATGCTCGGTTTATGTAGCTTCTGTCTTAGGGATTTTCTTTATTTACTTTTTCTTATTCTCTGGAAATCTATATATGAAGTCATGATGAAAAAACAGCCTCCAGATTGACCTAACGCCATCACCTGACAGTGAGGAACGGTGGAATGGACGGTGTCAGGAGTTTGAAATACAGACCAACCCCTTTTCAACCCTTTTCGCCAATAACAAATTCAGTTATTTCACAAGGGTTAAGTGCGTGAGGGGCCTGACGACTGGCTGGAGGCAGGCGAAAGGAAGTGGAGGGCACACAGCTGATTCAAGCAAGGCCCGGGAAAATGTGTTTATCTTGTCACCTTTCATGGTTCAGGTAAACATTCGTCTGCATCAAAAAGCCCTTTGACATTCAGCTGACCTGACCTTCCGCTTCCCATGTTCACCTGACACATTCCCTGCGAGAAATATATTTCCTTCATCCCTTCCTTTCGTCTGACGTCGTATTTTGAGTTGCCTTTTTTATTTATTCACCTTAAAAGTAAATATTTTGAATAAACAATCTTATAAGCAAAGACTTTATTTCATCAGAAATTTATTTTGATTATTCAGGCCAGAATACAAATTCTGTACCGCAATATTAACGCATTTATTAATAACCTTGAGTAAATTTTTATTTATTTATTTATTTTTTAATCATGATTGTTTTTTTTTCAATATATTGTCCACACTTGCCAACTTGATACCAAAAATGATAGTCACTAAAATTATATATACGAGTGAGTGACTGTTACGTTTTCTGTAGTCCACTGCTGAAATCGGGAGTAGAGAGTGACTGAAATTAAAATTTAAAATCTTAATATCTATCTTATTGTTATTGTTTCGAAACAAATGTATACAAAATAATAGATGTAAAATGTGCTTCTCTAAAATTTACATTCTTGAAAATTTAAATTAAGGTATCTTAAGAAGTTTTGATGCAATGTATATTTGAGAGTATTTCAGGCTTTCTGATTATAAAATGTATAACCTAAAGTTAAAATTTTGAATTCATTTCTCAAATTGTCAAAGGGATTTATATTTTTTTTTTTTCGAATAAGAAGAGAGTCAGCTATAAATAAGACTAAATTGAAAAATCTTCAATGCATTTTTTAATTTTTGGGTAATGAAATGATTATAAACTTGAAGGTGAAAAATTTAATTCCTACCATTTTTGTCTTCAAAAATATTTACAAAATATGCATTCCCTCCCCTCTCGAAAGCTTATTGTCATCCACAGATAAATTAGCTATTACCTTTGTTGTTTTTTGGGTAAAAAAAGTGTGAGTTTTTTGTGTTCCAAGGCAAAGGAAAAAGTTAACGCTGCGGTCTCAGTAAAGTTTTATTAATGCACTGCATTTAGATCTTAGTTAAGTTTATAAGAATGTTTATAACTAATGGGTTAATATTCATATTGAATTTTAAATTATCTAAGCCTCAAATAAAATATATTTCATTCTTATATCGAGTGGGCTGTATTATTTAATTATCATATGATATTATTTTGTTAAACTGCTTATGCACTCTTAAAACTTATTTTTATTTTTTAACAGTTATTCCTGTGTGAACTTTTTGGACACATAACCAAACTCATTCAGCTAACTTGTTAACCATGTACCTCACATGAATAACCATCAACTCTAATTCCAGTCTCATAGATTCACAATAGTGATATACAGCGACAATTTTACTTTTATCTCGTTAAGATAATTGTACAGTTTAAAGCTTGATTAATGCATGTAAATGAATTCGAAATATACAAAAATGCCTTTTTGACAATAATTATACGTTTTAGGAGCAAATTAGGTTTTAAATAATTAATGAAACACACCTGTGAAGAGTAATTGGAGTTCCGTGAAAATGTAGAATAAAATTCACAATTTTCTTTAAATCTTATTTTTAATTTTCTTAGCCATCTTTAGGGCTGTGAAAAAAAAATGGCTTTGTCGTGAGAAGACATATAGAGGACTGGAATAATTATGAAAATAGAAAAAAAATGCAGAAAAATAAATAAAAGTTGAATGAGTTGAAGGGAATATTATCTTATTGCAGCGAAAGTTGTTACATTATTTTAAATTTCTTAAACATTTTTATCGTACGTGATTCACTCCTTTCTATCTACATTGCTTATTCTATTTTTCTATTCCTAGCTATTCCTATCCTTTTGTTGTTCACCACTCTCTGCCACCATCCAGGTTTTTACATTTACTTAACCTTATTTTCCATTAAAATATATTATTTATGCAGATTTATTCATTATGAAAATATCTTCCCCCTTTCATTTATGCTTGACAGGTGTGGTGCATTTTCTATGTATTCAGCCCCTCTATTATACCTTTCACTTACCCATTTATGTAGCTTCCTGGCATTTTTTTTTTTTATTATTCTTTTAAATTACTTATTAATTAACTTATTATTAGATTACTTACACCTATTTATATAAAAGAAAATAAGTTATATTCCTTATTTCTTTTTAGAAAATTTTGTTTTTGTTCAAAAACCTTTAGAAGGGTTAAATTGTAGACCAAATCATTAGCTTTTAATGTAAAATGCATGTTAAAAAGGACATTTTTATTTTTGTATTTACAATTAGACTGTAACCCTAGTATCTTTTTGTCTTATATCTTCAACTCAACTACTTCTTTTTTTTTTTTTTTTTTGCAAATATTAAACATACATTTTCACAGCAAATATATATTGCTTTTATTTACTTTCCCTGTAAATGCTTCTTCACTTAACCTCTTCGTAAATTAACATAGTTTTATTATAATCCTAATAGTTTTACGTTTTAAACTTAAAATGAAGCGCTCTTGTCCCTCTCTAGTATAAGGAATAACATTTTTTGTGCTCCAAAATATTCGAGAGCATTGAAAACATACGGACTTAAGCCATAAAAAAGATGTGACGCTCTCCTCTTTCTTTGTTATAATTTTTATTTTTCTCTACATAAAAGAGACTTAAAGTATTTTATAAAAGAGAGAAGTTTTCATTGTCCCGTTATAAAAGAATCTCTATTCTGCATGCTGAAGATAATATGTTACTACAATATATATCAAAAGCTTCTATATTTCAATGTAATATATACCAATATTTGCTAAAAGAATTTTGAATTTACTTATCTTTAGCTCCCTCGATTTTATATTTAGCTGAACTTCAGAGATCCCTTTCCACACACCCTCAAAAACATTAGAATACGCGATGTGCTAGTTTTTTTCTCTCTCCATAATGTGACTGCTACAGCTCCAGCTGACCTCGATGACTACTATGAATGCTGCTGTTTATTATCCACATAATAAACCAAAACTAAATTACTATTTATAAATGAAAAAAAAGTAAATAACGAGAGTCAATAAATAGCTAGACAATGTCAGCTCCTTCGAGAATAAGACGATGTATTTGTTTTTCTCGTGGGTTAGGCTCTCGCTAGTGTGTTAGGAATTTAATAAGTTATCTAGCTCGTCCTGATGGTGTAACGGAAGCATACCGGCTCGAAAAGGAGGAGATCCAGGTTTGAGTCCTGGCTGGGACAGATAGATTTTTCATTCCATTTACTTTCATTAATTGTTTAAAATTCACATGGGTTAATAAACCACATAAATTAATATTTATAAATAATAGCTAATCTTTAATTAATTGTCATTAGCTAATGTTACCGAGAAATTAGACTCCACATACTATAAGAACGCCAAAAACACATAAGTTTACTAAAGAATACATGAAAAACAACAATGCTGCTTTCCTAAACAACTGAGAAAATGTTTTATTAAACTTTTATTTATTTATTACATTCTGCTAAATAAAACATTTCTTTAATTTGATCACAAATAAAAATTACATTCATTGTCAATCACATGAGGAGAGAAGGTGACCAATGACACCACTCTTAAATTATTTACAGACTAGGAGGTCCCGGGGCTATCTTAGTTTAAGTCGACGGGGAAGGTTGTAGGGGTTGGAGTTGGAAGACATGGTCTGTGCTAGTGAATTAGGATGATATGGTAGTTTACTGTGGAAAATGCTGAGGCGGGAAGAAATGAAGTCTTGAATAAAAGAGATGTTAGGATCGTGGTGAAGGGATGAATTGGAAACGTAATACGTGCATTTGCAATTATTCTCAGGGTTTTGGATTAAAAGGACTGGATTCTTTGGATGTTAGAAGGCTTAACGGCACTCATTATTTCTATTCCGTATGTCCACATTGGACGTAATGAGGTTTTGTTGAGTATCAGTTTGTTTTCTACTGTAAGATTGGAGTTCTTATATCGCTATTGAACAGGAAAAACAGGATAAATAGGATAGGTCCAAGAACACTACCTTGAGAAACTCCCGCTTCCTCTTGGTAGAAATCGGAGTAATTTAATCCTTGCCGAACCTTAAGGAAACGGATAAGAAAGACTTAAGAATTAGGTAAGTGTTACTAGGAAGTATAATGAGAGAATAAAAAGAAAATTAGAATTAGATACTTGTCAACAATATTGAAACAATTAAGCAATAAATATATTAATACAAAACATATATTAAAATACCAAATTAAATGTTAAATAAAAAATAAAATCAATTTTCATATACCTGTAATTTAAAAAATGAAAGACCTGCAGCAGACCATAGAGGCAAGAGAGAAACAATTTTTAAACATATGTTTTTACTCGACCCGTGTTTATTAGAGAAGGTGTGAGTTTATCATATATCGTTAAAGAAATTAAAAGTGTTTCTTTATTTTCTGGGAATTGTTTTGTTACCGTTAAAGGTGGAAATTCTCTGTTTGTTTGATTGATTTGCCCTCTCCCGTCTCTGCAATGTAAGGCTAAATTAATCATCTAGACCTCTTAGCGCCATCTATTCTTATCAGCGGGTACTTTAATATTATTAGTGCTTCCGTTTCGGCTGGCAGATAATTTTAAAAAAATACACATTATTTAAATGGTATATGGTATATTTTCGTTTTACAACTTAAATCCATGTTGAAATCCAATATCAACCCTTCAAAAACATACAGAATGAATGATAATTAATATTTTTATTTAATCTAATTTCTTTTAGAGAAAACATTTTAACTGATTATTAGTGATTATTAATCATGTTATTCCATAAACATAGATAGAGATCAACTACTAACCTATATGTTGAATAAAAGCCCGTTACGCAGGAAAAGCGTATACAAAGCAGATTTCCCAACGTTTCATTAGATATGACATTAATAAGAGAGTTTGGCTTTTTAACTTTAGAATACGGCATTAGTGTAATACATGATTTTTGTTTAAGTATTTGCTCCATGAAGAGGCTTCAGTATTAGAAGCGAAACTAGTCAATCAAAATTAAGTATAAACTAAATAATACTTTTTTTATGTTTATAACCATTTATTTCTACTAAAAGAAAACGTATACGTCTGCAACGAAGAAAAAAGAACGGTAAATGTAATAGGTGATAAAAAATGGCTGGCTCGAGGCTGTTGGTTACGGAAAAGCCAGGATAGCAGACAAGAAGCTTCGCAGTTACAAAAATAAAATGAATACCCCTTTTTACGTAAAAAAAAAAATTAAAACATGAATGTTAGAAAATTAAATTCTTCACCTATCATTCTTACTAACGTTTTTCAATCACACTGATAAGAACGAAGGTATCTCGATTTTAACATTTGGAATTACACTAAACCTCCCCCTACTTCATTGATATTAATAAAAAATAAATTCATTCCAGGGGTAGTCCTGAATGCTGGAATTGGTTTCCATATATTAAAAGTAATGCGGTCATATCTACATTCACAAGCTCTAATATTCTCGAAAGTTATGGTTAAGATCCGTTTTATTTAGTAGTAGTTAATATAAACGTTAAGAAATTACATTATATATACGTGTTTAGCTTTTCCATAGTTGGGTTGGTATTTTTTTATTTTTTTTTTATTTTTTATTTTTTAGAATAATAGACATGTTATAGCTTGATTTCCAAGAGAAAATGGGAAAAACCAGAATTACAGGATTGCGCTGAGGGTCTTGCCTAATTCAATGTGAATGTGAGCATTTCATGTTGATACATTTCTTTTTTGCGAGGGAAAGAGCGTAAAACCCTTATTAAAATAGTCATTTAGCCTCAAAAAGACGGCCTCACATATGTTCGACTGAGTATTCTATTTCAAAAAGATGGGGGTAGTATCGGAGGGCGGCTTCTTATTTCTGACTATAAAAGAGTGGTGAATGTCACTCGGAGTACACTTTTTCTTTGATGAAGGCAGTGAAATAAGACCCACATCTCGTATTCCATTGGGGAGGTTATCTTTTGTAAGTGGTTACTTATACCATCATCAGGTTAGGCTATTGAATACAATGAAATATAGTACAATTTTAGTATTGATAACTAAAAATTGTATTGTTCTCCCTATCCATATTTAGGGGTTCATTGCAGAAATATTTAGATGAATTATTCAATTACCGGCTTAGTAATGCAAAAAAAAAGTATAAAACAGAATAATTTAATTTAGAAATTGGATTTGACAGTAAATATAATGATACAGGTTGGGTTGTGGATATAACACATAAGTATTTTAAGTCGACGTTTCAAAACAAATAATTTCTTTCTCCAAGATAGACTATAAAAAAATACAATTCAAATATTGTCATCATAAAAATATACAGTCAGCATAATATACCACATGAAATTGTATAATAAAACTGCGCTCATTTAGAAATAATCATTTTAAAATGTTAACTATTTCTAAATGAGTTTTATGTAAGTTTTATTGAACAATTTTATTCAAGAAGAAAAAAATGAGATATCACGAAATATTTAAGAAAAGCCTACCACGCAGGAGTGGTAAAGTGAGTAAATGATAAAGTGTATCTCATAAGTCGGGGAGAGTAATGTACACAAAAGGAAAGAAAACCAAATCCGCCTCTAGACTGACCGGGAATCAAGAGTATTGAAAAGGCCTCAAGTATCGCAGTTAAATTGGTAAATATCTTCCTGAACAAGCATTATTGAACATAAACTTTAGAAAAATTCAATATATTATGTTCTAAAGACTTTTTCAAACTCAATCAAAAGAGAAGATATTTATATTATAAATATTGGTCTTTCACTAAAAAATCTCCCCTTCTAAAATAAAAATGAATTTATTCAATAGTTTACAATATAAACCTCTAAATACAAAATATAGTTTCTATACTTTTTTTAAAAAAAGAGGGTCTTTTTATATTATGTAGTTTTTGGGAAATTTTATAATACATTAGTGTTTTAAAATAACAATATACACCTTTTCTGTTATATACATTTTTCTTAATGCTAATAATAACAAAATTAAGCTAATGAGAACAAAAATACCAAAGTTTTAAATTTGGCCTCTCTCTAAGCTCTACTCGACTGATTACAACATTTAACGTACTCATGCAATGGTTCGGAAAAAAACATGTCTTTCATAAGTTTCATATTTTTTTTTTAAATTTCACACACACACACAAATATATATAGCCCAGTTTCTCTTCACTCCTCACTGACGAAGGGACATTTTTTTCTTTTTGTGTTGACTACAACCTTTCTCCCGCCTATTATTATTTATTTAATATATAACGGAAAATACTTTTAGCATTTCCATAGAAGGATCGGTGAAGATCTGTTTCAATAAAAAAATATTTAATAATGAACGATAGGGAGAATTGAATATGCACTTGAATTCGGGCCCCTGAAGCAGGGAAGGACGCTAGCCCACAACACATATAGTTATATTCCTTCCCTCTTGGAGCGCTGCTTTTCATACTACATCAAGTTTCTCTTTGCTCTATGCATGTCTTGGAAAGGTTCTATGCTGGTTATCTCAGTATTCCTTATTTCACAGTTATTCATTTAATTACCTACTCTCTGGTAACACTGGCGCCTGGAACCTCTGCCTGTTGTAACCTTTCTTATATTGGCTTTTGCTGAAGCGAAGATTATTGTGATTCGAGGAATGGAGGGCTGTCGTATAATTAATGAATGGATGCATTTATTATTTATTTGAAAAGAACAAAATATGTGTCTTGTTTCTTATAGGTAGCTTCACAAACCCCTAAATGTTACTTAAGATAAGTAAAAGTTACACATCTATATTTTTTACGTATTTTCACCGTACTCACTGTACTCCACTGTCCCCCTTTAAAAAAATTTGTTGTTGGGAACGTGAGGACGAGTAAATTAGCTTTTTATGTTTTAAAAATAAGAAATTTTATGTTTATCGACTTGAATACCTCAGGTGATTTTGTTACCGGTAGATGTGAAGTTATCACATTAGCAGTCAGTTTGTTTAAAATTAAAAAAACATGGAATTTTTATCATAACAAAAATATTTAAGCTTAATGGTAGGTCATATGTAAACTTGTCAGATTTAAAAAAAAAACATTTTTAGTGAACATGAGAAATAAGAATCAGAGTGAGTTTTGTAAATTTGTCGTTCGCTCTAAATGTTTAAAAATGCGAATGGACTGATTTATATTTTTCTGTAATATTTGTATGCTTGGAATACTATTTTTTATCTAAAAAAATTTATAAACAGTAGTAATTGTAAAAATCCACAAGGGAGAGATTATTCCATCATTCTATAGCTATTTATGTGATCTTTAGTTCGAGCCTTTTTAAAATTCACAGAAAAAGCGTACTATTTGATAAATTATTTTTTAATATTTTATCTTAACTTCATTAAAATTAATTTGTTGAACAGAAATTTTAACAAATAAATTTTTATGAAGTGAAGATAAAATATTAAAAAATAATATACTAAAATTGGTACATATACTAAAATTGGAGCGATACGAAAAATTTATTTATTTTGATTTGAATTTTTATTTTATTTTAAGTAATTAGGTCTGTTTATTTATCTATAATGTTGATAGCGAAAATCCGATAATATTTTTTGACTTATGTTAGCCGGAGGATACCCACAGACAGAAGTAGAGGATTCGCCACACTTTGACCTCAAAATGTACAGCTGCTATTGACGGACTTTGAGATAGCATGTTTCGTATGGGATCCCATCCGGCCCAAAGACATCCTGGAGTATTTTCTATAAGTAGAAGCCACAGAATGAAGGCATCCACGCACTCCAATAATCGATGTGTAAACATGCGAACAGACGTTCAAGAACGAGGATTCTTCGGCCCTTGTCTTCAGACATGGTGCGATTCCTATGAGAAGAGGACTGACAGACAGCCTGCAAATGACCTCTCTTGATTACATAAATTGTCCATGAATATTTCATTTTATCTCTTACATTACGTTGGGGAATAATTTGAAACTCAATTTCTGTTGAGTTCGATTTTTTAGCTGTTTTCTACAGCTGTACACAAACTAAACACCCCAGAAAAAGCTACAAACGCAAATTTTTATCTTAATTTTTAAGTACTGTTCATTAATTAAATAGTTTTATATGTATGATCTTGATTTAACTTATATTAAATGTTTTGTAAACTGTATATTTGGTACGTTTTTACTTTAAGTTCTTTTAAATGCATGATTTGTATGATTTCCGAGGATATCATAAAAATCATGCTGTAGTTTAAAAAGTTGACGTGATAAACGTATTTTTCCAGTTTTATGTTACGAGGAAAGTGATAAAACTGTTAAATTTAGTAACAATCCTAGGCTTGATTGTAAAAAAAAAAACAGATATATTAATAAATCATCCGGAGTATAACACTATGCCATGGGATAAACATTCTTATTATAAAATTGTAATAATTTATATCATAGTTAAATATAATATTTTATTGAACACCTCTAGTAAAGGACCATGAGTCTGAGTCAAAGAGAATATGTTGGAAAGAAGAAAAAACAATAAAAAATGTTTTATAAAAACCCTAATGTTTTGTTAAAAAAACTTATGAATATTCTTTTGTCGTTATTAGCTCTAAATACAGGTACAAACACACACACATATTTATATACACATACATAAATATATATGGAGGTAAGTAAGTGCCAAGTATAATTTTATATATATATATATATATTTCATTTTCATTATTATTACATTTTGAAAACTATCTAGC
>KZ807850.1:128714-141989 GCA_000696205.2 Oncopeltus fasciatus
ATTATAAAACTATATTTAAATATAGTAAATAAATATAGCTTTGTAAGAAGAATGAAAAAAATAAAACTATAGTTTCAATTTGAAATCATGGCATTTTTCATTATACGTCTTTTTTATTATTTTTCTAGAAATATCACAATTATTTCAGTAATAAAATATTAAGTGCTAGCCATTGAAGTGTACATTTGACAGACTGTTATAACATTTGCCCAGATCACATTGCGCGTGTGGTTTTCGCTTGTGCCAGCTATCGAAGGGCACAATTAATAGACTCTTTTAACATTTGCCCAGTTCACATTGAGCATGTGTTTTACGCTTGTGCCAGCTATCGAAGTACACATTTGAAAGACTCTTTTAACATTTGCCCAATTCACATTGAGCGTGTGTTTTACGCTTGTGCCAGCTATCGAAGTGCTCATTTGATAGACTCTTCTCACATTTGCCCAGTTCACATTTAGCGTGTGTTTTACGCTTGTGCCCGCTATCGAAGTACACATTTGATAGACTCTTTTAACATTTGCCCAGTTCACATTGAGCGTGTGTTTTACGCTTGTGCCATCTATAGAAGTGCACATTTGATAGTCTCTTTTCACGTTTGCCCAGTTCACATTCCGCGTGTGGTTTACGCTTGTGTCAGCTACCGAAGTGCACATTTGATAGACTCTCTTCACATTTAACAAGTATACATTGAGCCTGTGTTTTACGCTTGTGCCAGCTATCGAAATGTACATTTGATTGACTTAACTTTCTGCAGTTGTGTTTAAGTGTGTTGAAGCTAGTCAGCAAAGCACTTTTTTTCATGTTTCCTCAGTTCCTCGCTATTACTAGAGCTGAATTCACACTCAGGACACATGTAAGGACGTTTTACGGTGTGTGTACACAAAACATGATGGTTCAGAAGAATTTTTTTAGTGGATTTAAAATTACAGTAGGAACAATTGAAATCTTTGGGGGGCTTCTTGGATTGGGTTTTTAAGTCAGTCTCCTTATCAGTAGTGTAATGGCAAAAAGAGCATGTGTGAAGACGTAAGCCGTTAAGCCCTTTCCCAGGTAAGTTTGAAGCCTTGGTACTCTTCCGAGTCGAAGTGTAAACGCAAGAGGGACACACGTGGCAGCCGTCTTTTGTTTTCCTGCTCAGGTGTTTCTGCAGGTGATTATTCTGAGACGTTTTGTAATCACAGTTGGGACAGAAGTAAATACGCTCCGATATGTGTTTCTCCCTAATGTGATAAGACAGGTTTCTCTCCGAAGATGCACGGAAACTGCAGAAGGGGCATTTTTGATTATATATGTCCGGATTCTTGTCCTTAATGTTTCCTCTTCGACTATATTTATTAACGGTGCTGTAAGGACGATTATCTACTTTTTTATTAGCTCTTTTGTTGTCTGTCTTAGGTTCGGGATCAGTGGCCACGTTATCTAAGGACAAACGAATGTAATATTTACAAAATCGAATAATCTGGTCGATAGAAGGCTTAGTGAGAGCAAGACCTACCTCTTTCCACTTCGTGAGGAATGTCTTCTGCTGGTTCCTTCTCCACTGAACCTAAAACAGGTAAATTTTATAAACTGAACTAAATTAGTGCTATGAAGTATTTTATAACAAAATTTATTTTCTTTTTATACTACATTTATTTACATATTACATTCTGTTAAAAATATAAAAAAAAATTTTGTGATTTGATAAAAATGAATAGTAAAAATAAAATGACATTAATGACAATAACATGAAGAGAGAAGGTGACCAAATACACCAATCTCAAATTATTTACAGACTATGTCCCCAGGAGGTCGCATCATCGTTTGAGTCGACGGGGAGGGTTGTAGGGTTTGGAGTTGGAAGACAAGGTCTGTGCTAGTGGATGAGGATGGAATGGAAGTTTACTGTGGAAAAGGTTGAAGCGGGAAGAAATGAAGTCTTAAGCAAGACCTACTAATATTTACAAATCGAATAATCTGGTCGATAGAAGGCTTAGTGAGAGCAAGACTTACCTCTTTCCACTTCGTGAGGAATGTCTTCTGCTGGTTCCTTCTCCACTGAACCTAAAACAGGTAAATTTTATAAACTAAACCAAATTAGCACAGTGAAGAATTTTATTTAAAAAACTGAGTTAATTTTTTTTATTGTGTTTAAATGTATATGCATTATTGAACTAAAAAAATATCTTCTTGATAGGATAAATACTATAATAATCCCCAAAAGTTTATAAAACAATACTGTCCAAAATTAACGTAATTATCTTTTTATAGATGATAATAAAGAAAAAAAAATAAAAAAGAAATATAGAATTTTATTGAAATGATAACAAATTTTATTTAAGAGGCTTTTTTCAGAAGTATTAATTAGACAAATATCTTTATTTGGCTGACTATACCTATCATAAAGTAACATTCTCCCAAAATTTAGATATTTTTACTAACTTTTGGATATTTCCATTGTTTTGGGAATGGATTATATTCCCATAACCGAGAGAAAATACTGATTTTCTTATAAAGATTGCTTTAAGAGGAACTTGGAGTGAGATTCAGGGAGAATGAATGATATGAATCCACCACTCGGCTAATCAGTTAGGAATTAAACATAACTAGTTTTAAGTCAATCAATAAAAACATATCATTAATAAAAAAAATACTTTTAACTAAATCTAGATAAAATTAAATTGAATCTTCAAATAAACTAATTCTAGTACAGATGACAAGAGATCTGATAAGAGGGCCATAAAATAAACTAAGGTAATTTTCTAATTTTTAGTGCTAGGGAACAGAATAAAATATCTAACTAATCTAAAAATCTAATAGCAGGAGATCCAGGTATTCAGTCTTGGCTGAGACAGTTTTTATTATGTTCCCTTGCACTAAAATTAGTAAAATTTACGTGGGATTAAATACCACAAAAATATTTATAAGGTAATTTAAATGATGTTTCGGATTTACTTTATCCTCCTCCGAATAATAATGAAATAATACAAAATAAAACCTGAGGTAATTGCTTTAGAAAAACACTTTACAAATAAGAATAAATAGAAATAAAAAAAGCTTTAAAACTATAAAACTTACTTTTTAAATAAGTTAGCAATAAAAACGCGAAGTAACTTACTCGTCATCTCAAGGACTGGAGAATCAGGTTCTTGTAGCGAACTTGCGGGAACATCTGCAAAAGTATAGTGCTAAATAAAATATGAAATATTTATTTTCTTAATAACGTTTTACATATAAGTGCTAAAAAACTATAATACTTGTTATATAAATAATTTAGCAAGTGAAACACTAAATAACTTACATGTCATCCCGAAGAAAGGAGGGGTAGGTTCTTGTACTGAATTTGCGGGATTGTCTGCAAAAGTATAGTGCTATTTAGAGTATGAAATATATATTTTGTAATAAAAATTTACATATAAGTGCTGTAAAACTATAAAACTTAGTATTTACATAATTTAACAATAAAAACGCTAAATAACTTACATGTCATCCCAAAGAAAGAAGGGAGAGGTTCTTGTAACGAAGTTGCGGGGTTATCTGCAAAAGTATAGGGCTAAATAAAGCATGAAATAAATGGTGTCTAATACATCTTTACATATAGGTGCTTCTGATCACAGTCCTGTACTGTAGTGACATACAACCCATCCCAAAACCAACTTCTCCGTCACTGGTAAACGACCAAGTTGATTGGGATAGGTTCAAATCCCACCTTGAAGGCGCTATAGACCTCAGAATTTCCTTAAAATCCCCGAAAGATCTCGACGATGCAGTACAATCCTTCACCTCTGCTATTCAACAATCGTGCTGGATAGCATCCAAACCTACCTCCGAAAAACCTCTTGATCCCAAACCTTTAAACACCAAACCTCTTCCCATGCATATACAGACTCTTATACTATCCAAAAGACGGACCAGAACCACATGGCAGAGAACACGACACCCATCGACCACCAAGCATATAACAAACTGAGCCGTTTAGTGACACGGGAACTCAGATCATATCACAACAAGGAATTCAATAATCATCTCTCCTCACTCACAACGGAAGACAAATCCCTCTGGACTGCCACCAGAAAATTCCTCAAATACTACTCCCCCACCTCTCCTCTCCGCCGCAATGTTGGCACCTGGGCAGCGTCCGATGCAGACATAGCTGAGTCTAAGAGCACGGAGGTAGAAGAATTCCTTGATACCCCTCTTCCTCTGTCTCCACCTCTTAAAGCAAGTCTCCCGGGTACAATCTTATTACAGCCCGAATTCTAAGCCACTTTCCCAATAAAGCAGTAATTTTTCGCACCTACCTCTATAACTCCATTCTCCGAACCACACACTTTCCTCTCCTGTGGAAGTTATCCACTGTAATCCTATTTCCAAAGCCTGGCAAACCCCCAAGTAATCCTTCTTCCTATCGCCCAATAAGCTTGCTTCCCCGATTTTCAAAGGTCTTTGAGAAGATTCTTCTTAAAAGGCTGATAACAATCTTAAACGATCACCATATACTTCCAAAAAGCCAGTTTGGTTTCCGAGCCAAACACTCCACGGTCCAACAGGTGTTTCGTGTTGTAGACTGTATATCGTCTTCTTTCCAGAACAAGCAGTACTGCATTGGTGCCTTCCTCAATGTGTCGCAAGCATTTGATAGGGTCTGGCATCGCGGACTGTTGTTCAAATTAAAATCCATCCTCCCTTTACCTTAACCTTCACTTCAACCTAACCGATCGATTCTTCAGGGTCCGATAAGGATTAGATTACTCCCAATATTATCAAGTGAGGCGGGAGTTCCACAAGGCAGTGTGCTCGGCCCATCCTTTACATCCTGTATACTGCCGATATACCCTCTCATCCTAACACACTCCTTGCAACCTTTGCTGATGACCAAGAAATCCTTTCTTCTGATGTTGGCTCAAATACTGCCAGGAGAAATCTCCAACGACAGCTCATGGACATACAGTGCTGGTGCCAGCTCTAGCGCATTAAGGTCAACGAAGGCAAATGCTGTCATGTTACGTTCACAAGGAAGAAACAGCCTGGCAGAATTTACTTAAATGATTTTCCCATTCCTACTTCCGACTGCGTCATCTTTCATCTTGACTCTTGACTAACATGGAACACGCACACAAAAATCAAAAGACAGGAACTAAATAGGAGATTTGGACAACTTTACAAGCTGTTGGACCGCAAGTCAACTTTAACTGTAACTAACAAACTAACTCTTTATAAGACACTGCTGAGACCTATTTACTTATGGAATCGAACTGTGGGGAACTGCTAAACCATCCAACATCCGAAGAATACAGACCTTTCAATCCAAAATCCTAAGGATCATAGTAGATGCACCCTATTACAATCCTTTAGCCCTAACTCTATCCGGTATTACTCATCCTAATAACCCACATGAATAGGAAATTGCCGCGTGACCTTCTCATTGCCAACACTTCCTAATAAGAATTTAAAAAAAACCAATAAAACAAACAATTGTAAATATTGTAAGTAGTGCTTTAGGAGTAATGCCATATGGCAGCTTCTCCACCACGCGAAATACTAATATAAATACGCTTATGTAATTTTTTTAAAAATCATTATTATTATTATTTTTTTAAATTTGTATATGTATATATTTTTTATATTAATTTTTATTGTACATTATTATTGGATTTGTACATATTTATGATATATTTTGAGAGCACATTTGATCAGGGAAAGAAAAGTTAAGNTTGTATTTTAAGAATAAACAACGCTGTGCAGAATTTAATTTCTAAATAAAGTGTTTTAAAAAAAAATATGGTACAAAAATATAAAACTTAATATATACATAATTTTGCAATAAAACGCTAAATAACTTACTTGTCATCCCAAACACTGAAGGGTCAGGTTCTTGTAGCAAACCTGCAGGATCATCTACAAAAGTAAAGTGCTAAATAAAGTATGAAATACTTATTTGTGATATATTTTTACATAAAAGTGCTACAAAATTATAAAACTTAGTATATACATAATTTAACAATTAAAACGCTAAATAACTTACATGTCATCCCGAACAGTGAAGGGTCAGGTTCTTGTAGTGAAATTACGGGGTTATCTGCAAAAGTATAGTGCTTATTAAAGTGTGAATTAATTTGTAATACATCTTTACAAATAAGCGTTACAAAAATATAAAGCTTAGTTTATTCATAATTTAGCAATAAAAACACAAAATAGAATAAGAACATTCGTTTGCCTCATCTGGATAATTGTTTTGTGACACTCGGACGCACCCTACACGCACAAAAACACTAAATAACTTACATGTCATTCCAAAGAGTGATGGGTGACAATCTTGTGGAGATCTTTCAGGTACATCTGCAAAAGTATAGTGCTAAACGAGGTCTGAAATATTTATTATGTGATAGCTCTTTACATATAACTGCTACAAAACTATAAAACTTAGTGTGTACATGATTTACCGATAAAAATGCTAAATAACTTACATGTCATCCCATAGTCAGATAACTGAAATACTTTTGGCAAACATTTATCATCATCTGTAAAATAATAGTGCTAAATTAAGTCTGGAATATTTATTTTCTTAATAACTTTTTTTACATTTAATCTCTAAAAACAATAAAACTTAGTATATACATGATTTAGCAATTAAAACGCTAAATAACTTACATGTCATCCCGATGAATGAAGGAGGTTCTTGTAGCGAACTTGCAGGGTCATCTGCAAACGCATAGTGCTAATTAAAGTATGAAATATATATTTTGTAATAATAATTTACATATAAGGGCTAAATGACTATAAAACTTAATGTATTCATTATTTATCAATAAAAAGACTAAATAACTTACATGTCATCCCATAGTCAGATGACTGAAATACTTTTGGTAAACATTGGTCCTCATCTGCAAAACAATAGTGCTAAATAAAATCTGAAATTTTTATTTCCTTATACTCCTTCAGATTTAGGTGCTAGAAAACTATAACTCTTAATATCTACTTAATTTAATTTTAAAAAAATGCTAAAATACTTACATGACAACTCGTAGACTGGCGTGGGAAGTTCTTGTGGTATTGCGGGGCTATCTGTAAAAGTATAGTGCCAAATAAAGACAAACATTTATTTTCTGATCACTTCTTACAAATAAGCGATAAAAAAAAAACTCTAAAACTTATAAATATTTAATTTAGTTGTGGTATTTTATCCCACGAAAATTTCAAACAATTATTGAGAGGGAATAGAAAATAAAAAACTATCTGTCCCAGCCAGGAATCGAACCTGGATCTCCTGCTNCTCCTGGGGCAAGTATGCTAGCCTTTACACCACCGAGGCTAGCTAGATAATTCCTTCTACTCCTTTACTCCGAGTCTAAACCCCTGTCTAAGACGAACATATCGTCTTATGCTCGAAGGAGCAAACATGCACTGCTGTCCGGGGGAGTATTCTAGCCTTTACACCACTGAGACTAGCTAGATAATTCCTTCTAGCATACTTGTTCGGAAAGCAGGAGATCCGGGTTCAAGTCCCGGCGAGGTAAGATTTTTTTTATTTTATTCTCTTGCATTTATCGTATCAAAAGTTTATATTTCTTTGAATATATCGATACCCGGCAAATGTTCTCATGCCGACAAATCACGCTGAGAAGTAAAGTTGTTTTAAAGAAAAATAAAAGTTTATGGTTCCAAAATCATTTACTTTACCATGCATGGATTTAAAAATAAATAAATAAAAATTAAAAATAAAAAGCCTCTGTATATTTATAAATTTCAAGGATACAACTGGACAGTGGCCAGCGAAATTCTTGTATTTTTTAGGCATTAATGGAAAAAAAAATTTCACACTGCTAAAAATATTCCTAAAATTAATAAATACAAAGAGGAAGGTGTCTTCGACCGGTACACTAAGGTGTGTTGGTTTGAAAAATTAGGAGAGAAGATAGGACATTGGAAAGGAAGAAGGGCTCCAGGTGACCAATAATGTAAATTGATGAGGTCCTGCAGGAAGCTGTTGAGTCAAATCCGTCCAATAGTACACTAGCAAACTTGCCAGGGAGTGTGTGGCGTCGAAGAATACTGTTAGTCCTACCAGATGGTAGTAGATACCATAGATACTATAGATACCAGAGATAGCCAGTAGATACTCTCCATTTGGAAGGTGAGCAAGAGCAGTAGACTGGTCCCTCGAGAACTTACTCATCAGCAATCAGCTAAGCGCTTAAAAATTAGTAAAAATTCAATAAAATCCTACTTCTGACATGAGATTGTTACTGTGTGGAAAAGTGGGTTTTACTGGCGAAATTGGAATACCCGTAATGAATGGCTAGATCGTGGTCAAACTATTCTTCCAGTTGCTGTAAAGGGGAAAAAAAAAAGAAAGAAAAAAATTCATCTTTTGAGTTTTTTTTTTTTTTTTTTTAAACTTTGAAGGTGTTATTCATCACTAGTTTGTTTTTGATGGATACTCCATGAATACTGAACTCTACTTGAAATGTCGGATTGTTGTCTATGCGTTATCCTACTTTGATTATCTGAAAAGGATAATTCTACCATTTATTTTATATATATAATATTGCAATTATTTTTACAAGATTGTGCTCGTTCCCAAAATTTCCGTCGAGCTATAGAAAGAATTTCATGGGTTTGAGCTTTTGTTTCATCTAACATTTAGTCCAGATCTCGCAATATATGATTTCGACTTGTTTCGGTCCATGTCCCATTTTCTTCAAGAAAATTTTTTTTTTAATTTTTTGAAAGTTGTAATTGCGATCCAAGAGTTCTTTGACAGTCATCCCGAGAAATAGTATCAGTGTGGGATCAGGTAAGTGGCTAGCAGATGGCAAATGATGACAGATAACAATGAACAATAATTTGAATATGAATTATGTTCAAAATATATATAATTAGTATATCAAAGATATAATAAATTTAATTATTACCTAACAAATATTTGGTTAAAGGATATATAAATATTTTTATATATATCCTAATAACTTACATGTCATCCCGTAAACATTTGCTTGATATACTTGTGGCAAACATTGGTCATCATCTGCAAAATAATAGTGCTAAATAGTGACACATATTTTTTTTGCAATATCTCTTCACAAATAAGTGCTACAAAACTAAACAATTTAACATCTTCTAAAATATGAAATAAAAATACTAATTAACTTACATGTCATTCCATAGGCAAGTGGTTGAGGGTCTTTCGGTAGACATTTGTCATCAACTGAAAAAGTATAGTGTTAAATAAAGTATGGTTTTTATGAGTAAACTTTCCCTGAAATGATGAAAATGGAGGAGCTCATGTTTACCTGTCCAACCTCTGTGTCAATCTCATCGCTGGTGACGTCATACGACAGAAGGGCGTCAAAATTGAATTTTCTGACCTGAAAGGTGGGGTTCCTAATGGTTGTGAAATGAATCATTAATAATAACTATTAATAATTAATAATTTTTCGGAAGTTGAAATTGCTGTCCAAAAGTTCTTTAACAACCATCCCAAGAAATGATCAGTTTGTGATCGAGCAATTGGCTAGCAGGTGGCTAATGTCGGTAGATAGCAATGTACTATACTTCGACTATTAATTGTATTTGAAAACCACCTTGATGCTATTCAGCAGTGGTGCATCAAATAGAGAATTCAAATAAATGAGTCCAAATGCGTACAAGTAAATTTTCAACTAAGAAAAGATTCTCCTGATAATGTTACGTACAATAACATCCCTATATCTCTCTCTGATTCAGTCCGTTACCTTGAGTTCCACCTTGACTCACGACTCAACTGGAATGAACATACTAAAATCAAACGACAAGAACTCAACAGATACCACAGACCCTTATATAGCCTTATAAATAGGCGCTCACAGCTCACATTAGAAAATAAACTGACCATCTACAAGACCATTATACGACCAATCTGGACCTACGGTGCAGAACTGTGGGGTGCCACTAAGCCTTCCAATATCCAACAAATACAATCCTTTCAGTCCAAAATTCCCAGAATAATTGTTAACGCTCTATATTACGTGTCCAATTCTACCCTTCATCACGACTTTAATATTTCTTTCGTCCAAGTTCTCATCTCCAACTGCTTCACACTCTTTCATAGTAAACTCCGATTTCATCCTAATCCACATTACGATATCGTGCGGTGTGCACGGATGCAAAGACGGTGTGTCTGAATAGGCAGAAAATTTGCCTAAAAATATCTGGGGTTTACCGCCACAACCAATAGGACACTCACCTTCGGTGTAGGTTATATGTCGGAAAATTTATCTTCGACTCCCTTATGTCGTATGACGTCAATAGCGATGAAGTAGGTTGTCAGGAAGATATCGGCACGGCCATGTTGATCCATAGAGGTAGGCATAGAGCTTAGATTGTTTGATGAGAATCCACATGGGCGCCGACATTTTCCTCTGTTCTGTGTGCCAGAATTGGCTTTTTAGTTGTTTTTTTTACCTTTTTATTCTACTATTCTAAAAAAATTCTAATGTGTAAATACTCTACAAATATGTGCTACAAAACTATAAAACAACATCTTAATTTAGCAATAAAAACGTGAAATAACCTACATGTTATTCCATAGGTAGGTATATGAGAGTTTTGCGGCAGCCATATTTCATCATCTGCAAAAGTTTTGTACAAAATAAAGTTTAAAATGATTGATTATTGACAACTTCTTACAAATAAATATAACAAAACCATGTAACTTATTAACTATTTAATATATCAATTAAAACACTTAATGTCATACTTGTCACCCCAAAGATTGATGAGTATTGTTCCTGTGGGCGCCATTCGTTGTCATCTGAAAAATTATATAGTACTAAATAAAGTCTGGAATTATTATGTGGCAAATTCTAACTAATAAGTCTAATAAAATAAATACTTATGTAATAAGTTCTGATAAAATGAACTTACTAAAATCTTCCCTTACATATGGTTCTACTCTTACAGCACCTGAAACCAGACATAGTACATATATGAGCTATCATTTTAACTATCATGAAACTTGGGAAAACTCTGCATAACTCTCATGATATTTTGAAGAGTTATGGTACATGTTCGGCTTCTACAATGAGTTACTCTAGTTCTTTGGGAGTATGGTGTAGACGTGATCAGTACACACCTCTATACAGCGCTCTGTCTTTTCAACAATAGTGTTAGAGTTCTAGGAAGATCTGTGATTTCATACTTTGCACATATTTGCAGTGAATGACATGAGTGTGTAATTTCAGCGCGATACGTCACGAGGATAACCCCTTAAACAGTGAGTAAAGAGAACTGGGAGGACCAGCTTTTAGCGGTTAAGGAGCACTGGGAACTAAACTAACTAACCCACTATAACTAATCCATAGGTTTAACTAATAACTATAACTAACTAGCTAAATAACTATCCATAGGTATAACTAAATAACTATAACTAATCCATAAGTATAAATAACTTACTACCTATAACTAAATAACTTACTACAAATAACATAGAAATAACTATAACACAGGTATAACTATAACTATAACTAACCTATAGGTGTAACTAACATAGGTATAACTAAATAACTATTATCATGAATCATGAACCTTCTGCCCCTACGTCGAGAAGATGGTTCCTGGGCCTCTTCCGACAGAGACAAGGTCCAAATGTTTGCCCAGCATCTAAAGCAAACATTCACTCCTCATTCAGATCCCGATAACTTGTACAATAATGCGGAAGTTGAGGTGTCACTGGATACACCATTACCAATGTCCTTACCGATTGAGACAGTAACACCTACTTATACCTCGAAATTCCCCCCCCCCCCCNTGTTCCTGACTTACCTCTATAATTGTGTCCTTCAAACCATCCACTTTCCACTTCCAAAAAAAAAAAAAGAAGAAAAATCTTTGTAAAGTCTGAAATAATTTTTTTTTGTGAGTGAAAATGCTTTGCTAATAAGTGACAAAAACAAAAACATTTTTGTCATTTCAGTTTTCCGAAATAGAAAAAAAAAGTTTCTAAAATACTATTACTTAACTCAGGAAACATAAATTCCTAAATACTTTAATCGAGCTACTGAATTTAAGGTACAAAAATAAAAAACAACAATATCCCTGAATAAAAAAAATGTACAATAACTAAAATTGTAGGGATATATCTTACTGTACCCACTTTGCTTTATATATGAAGTACGTACTACGAAAATTATTTACAATTCTAGTCATAAGATCACCTTTAAAACATTTTCGAATCTATGATCGATTCGAAAAAAAAAGTCTCACAAAGAATGGTCCAGGGTCCTAAAAATAAACACATGTTACAGGGGAGGGAGGAGTGCATTTAATGGTCCAGGAATTAATTAGATAACTGAAAATTTGTAACATTTCCTGTATACCAACTGTAATAAATGATCTATTAATTTGAAAAATGTGATCTATATGAAAATGTGCATTCACTTACACACTTGCATTTTGAAAAATTATATTCTTAATTTTAAAAAATAAAATTAATAATTCTTTATTTACTTATGAAAAAAAAAATACTCTACTTACTGTCTTCTTCAAACTGTCTATAAAAATGTGGCTTTCTCTTCACAGTATCTGAAACATGATATAGTATAAATCACAGTTGTGAAAATAGTCCTTAGCAAAGATTAACATAATGTGAAATATCTTATGTATCATCTTAATGTAAGTTTTTTTTTAATTTGCCTGGCTTTTCTGAGATGTTATAAACAGATAACTAAGTCTGGTATTGGATGCTTGCTTAAAAGTTTACATATTATACAAAGCACATTCAAGGATATTATAAAAGATTTTCCTAATTTTTAGTGCAAGGGAATAGAATAAAATCTTACTGTCCCAGCCAGGACTCGAACCTGGATCTCCTGCTATCCGGGCCGGTGCATTTACCAATTATGCTACCGGGACCAGTCTGATACGTTATTGGTAAATGCACCGGTCCGGATAACAGGAGATCCAGGTTCGAGTCCTGGCTGGGACAGTTGGATTTTTTATTCTGTTCCCTCTCATTAATTGTTTCAAATAAATTTAGCATTTTTATTCTGTATTAGGCATTGAAATGTGAGTCATAACCTTGAAAGATGCTGACAGCCTGGAAGCCATTTATGAAAATGTCTCTTGTTCACGTAGGCTTCGACAGTCGTCTTCCGGGTTGGACCGTGTCAGGTTGTTGATAGTTGCCGAGCTTTCGCACATCATGTGATGGCTTCTTCATTCTCTTTTCAGCCCTGAAGAAGCCATCACATGATGTGCGAAAGCTCGGCAAATAACAACAATTTGACTCGGTCCAACCCGGAAGATGAAATGGTAAAT
>KZ807850.1:158730-170434 GCA_000696205.2 Oncopeltus fasciatus
TATATTTATATATTTTTTTTTCCAAGTCCATTTATTCTCATTTATTATACCAATATACCTGACATGTTTGTGAATGGATGTGGATTTAACTTCAGCCATCAGTAGATATTACGTTCATCTTGTGGAGGGTTTTTTTTAATTTAAATTAATACCTTGATATGTTTATTATATTTCATCTCCACTCTCTCTTATATTTCGTCTCCACGGTTACAAAGTTTATCCAACACAGGCCAAAAACTGCTCATGCGCAGTGGATGATGAGCCGATCGGAACGAACCATGCCATGACATTACCATGTGAAGGCAAATTTTGTTGTCCTTGACAACTATCACCTATCTTCGGCTGATTACCTCACTATGAAGTAGTTAAATTCCGCTTTCTTCCGTATTCAAGGATTTACTGAATTACACATGTGGAGTGGGGGGGGGGCAGGTTCCCCCCTGTAAAAATTTTTGCCTATGTAAATTTAGAGTACTAAAAAAAAAAAAAAATTGCCAAAACGCTGGTCTACGTCATATTGACGTCCCGAAATTCACAGTTTCAGCGCCTGACACTTTCAAGGTTTATTCCTGCATTTAAATACATAATAAAAAACATAAATTTCCTTAATATAAATTATAAGATTATTATTTTGATAATCCTCTAAGTTGCACGTACCGCCAATCAAAACCAAGCTACAGTACTCACAGTGGTTGCAAAACAAATTACATTTTGAAATATACAGACAATGTTTGCAATATTATATATATATATATTGTATATAAAGACCTTATGGAAAGAATAAAATAAAATAATTTCCCAAAATTTTTTTTATTATTTTTCTTATCCTGGCCGACACCCTGATTAACTTCTCGCGCGCATTACTATTTATAATTCATAAAATGGGGTGGAGCTGTAGTCCTTCATGTTTATATTTTATATATATGTATATAAAATGTATTTGTTAGTGAAATTCGTGTGTAGCAAGGCAGAGGTAAGGTTTGGTGGCGGGGCACTGACCCTCTGCCTTCGCCGCGAGCCAGATAAGCATCAGAGGAGTGGGGGGTGTATCTGATGGCGATTCGTTAGTTATTCCAAGAGAGAAGGGAAGCACTGCATTCATAATAAGTACAGCGGTTATCTTTGGGAATATCCTACTTCATACCCCAAAGGCACTGCTATAAAGTTATAGTCAAAATAACAAAACAATTTACTTTGTCTTATTTTTTGTGGTTCTTCTCCAAGATAAATAGATAAGGCTATTCATAGTTTAACCCTAATGTTCACTGTAAACGACATTATTTCAATTAAATATTTTAAATATTAGCTGTTTAAAAATTTATAATTGTTGTTTACCTTATAATTTATTGATTTATTGTTTTATTTTCAATGTCTAGGAAAGACTTTTTTTAATTAGATTTTATCACTTAATATATTTTAAAAATAATATATATTTAAATATTTTGGCTTTAAAAAAAAGCATTATATTGAATTCTATTTTACAAACAAAAATGTGAATGAGATAAAGAGGGAATGAGAAGGTTACAGTCAAGAATGCTATAGCTTAGTAATAATCCAGAAGGTTATAGTACAGATATTATAGAGTGTGTAATAATTGAGAATGTAGTAATAAAAGAGATGGTTGTAGTATGAACGTAAACTCAGTAGTAATCTAGAATATATTCCATTTTGTTACTACTGAATCAATTGCTTATTTAACAGTGAATACAGTGTTATGTGGTGGTCCGTGATGAAATAGTGTACTGGGCGCTTGAAGTGATAGTATAAAGAAATACACTTATATACTTGAAGGTTTGGGTTAGACTTTCATTTACTTCATATTTCATGTATTATAGGCAAGACATAACGTATAAACAATTAATGCGAGGGAATGGAATAAAATATCTATCTGTCCCAGCCAGAACTCGAACCTGGATCTCCTGCTTTCCGGACCGGTATGCTTCCATTGCACCACCTGGACGAGCTAGAAAACTTATTAAATTTCCCGCACAGGTTTCGAGAGCCTAACCTACGAGAAAGACGAATACATCGTCTTATGCTCGAAGGAACTGACATTGTCGAGCTATTTCTCGATTCTCGTTATTTACTTTCATTTATGAATATTAATTTAGTTGTGGTTTATTATCCCACGTAAATTTAGGTTTAGGTTCTCGCTAGTGAGTTGGGAATTTAAAAAGTTATCTAGCTCGTCCCGGTGGTGCAATGGAAGCATACCTGCCCGGAAAGCAGGATATCCAGGTTCGAGTCCTGGCTGAGACAGTTAGATTCTTTATTCTATTCTCTCGCATTAATTGTTTAAAATTTACGTGGGATAACAAACCACAACTAAATTAATATTCATAAAGTATAAAATATTCCCTTATAATAACATTCTGGACAAAATTTATAAAAAATATTGTACTTTTTTCTTCTTACATCCTGTGCCATTTATGTGAGTAGTTTGATTTCCTTGAAATAAATCATGCTGGAGGAGTTGTGGGCAGTATCTATTGGCTAACGATGGTCCAATTCTTTAACAGTTAAGATAACGGGACATCTCGGTGGTGAGCCGGCTTCCTCAATCTCAGTCCGTAATTATGAAGTAATTTTTTTTTATTTAGTAAACGCACTAACGTTTATGCATTAAACATGAAGAGAGGTCAATTATGTTTAGACTGCCAGGTTTGAGATAAGACTTTGGAATCCATGTGCTGTGTTATTTTTTGGGATGTCGGTCGAAGCTCTTTTTCAGTAAATGGGGCCTCATAGAACACTACTCGCTTCCATGTTAGTATGCAGTGTTAACTTTTTTTTTTTTTTTAGTTCAGAATTTTTAAATAAATTGTTACACACTCTTTCAAAAATGAAAAAACGCTGGATCAAAATCATTTTCCCTTGGTGAATATATGTTTTATGTTTCTTTTCCGCGCGCCCACTACTGAAGTCATTGGCGCTAATATATGATATTTCATAAAAAAGTATGTATACGTTAGAATTGGTATTTTTGCTTCCATTTAAGACGCTTAGAAATTGATAATGGAATGTCAAATTTTTTTAAGAAAAAAAAAATTCTTGCTATATATATTTAAGAATTGATTTTTCAGTCAAAATGTTCAATAGAAAGAATTCTTATTAACTGGAATATTTAATGTTATTTTCTTAGCAACCAGTTAAGAATATCAAGAAGTTTGGGCTATCATTGTAACCACTCTATTCTATGTTCCTTTCGTCTCGTTTCACTTTTCATTTAAAGATATAGACAATAATAATAGGGAAAATATTCAACACGTATCCTTTCTTTAAAAAAATAAAATTTAAAAAATGTTAATAACCCTCAAATCATGATGGGAGGGGCTATCTGTGGTTGCCCTCCTATTCTAAACATCTATTGATCAGGGCAAGCTTTTATTTATCGAAAAAAAACATAAAACCTGCACAGGGCGGGATTAGAAACCCACAGCGCCGGGTTTGCGAAAACTGATAGGATCCCCTAAGCTACCCTGGCCCCTTTAAGGTCCCCAAAATTTCATTTTTTCATTAACATAATTTTGATACATAGTAATTAAGTAATAGTTGTTTTTTATTAATGAGGTATTTGATACTTAGTTTAACATAGTAATAATTGTCTTGTCGGTGAAATACTTATGAAGTATTATTCTATTTATTTGTGTGTCTCTGATGTAGAAATTTCATAATATAAATTTATTAATTTTATTCTATTTTTCATTCCTGCTGAGGTTAGTCCATCTCAAACACAACAAAAGGACACTAACTGTTTATTTCCAGGAGACAATTTTAATAACCCAATTTATCCTGTTGCTCAATCTATGTTTTACCTCGCAGATTGGAACCTTCACTTCAATTTAACTCCTTTGTTGTTCAATTTGAGGGGGTCACACTATAGTTACGCCAATTGAACTAACCCGAGCGAAGGGTGTTCGTAGGATGTAGCTTTAAAGGGCGAACACAACCAGCCAAGGATATTACTTGCAAGAGCATTCTAATTTGATCTAATCAATTTTTTTGGCATTTGGTTATTACTGCAATCAGTTGGGTTTTGGCCAAGTTTAGCTTGGTACGTGCACTTGGATGATACTAACAATTAGATCGTGCATTATGAATTTTACTATTGTATTTTAAAAAATATTGGATCAGAATTGGATTTATAGAAAAATAATAAATAATAAACTAATTCTTCTAAGTAACCAAAAGATACTTAATAAATAATTTCGCTAGGTACCTATAAACGATTAGTCATTGAGAAAATGATTCAGTCAAACATTTACTGAAATTTGAACGTACGGGGATCGCAAGCTTTTATTTTCTTTAAATAAAAAATATTTCATTTATTTTTTGGGATAAAAAAATCAAGCAGCAGAACTGCAATATGTGAGATTTATAATAAATAAGTTTCATTTCTGTTTGGTGTCTGTTTGTTTGCAATTTGATCAAGAAGCCCTGCGTAAACAATTTAAAATTTCAGTAGATTCTTTTGGTACCTATAAAACGATGAGGACCCAATTTACCAATGTCTTTCGATCCTATATGGATTTGGCACAGGTGAATATTGGATTGTCCCATTTGCGTAAACTTAAATTTATTATTATTGCAAGTGGGGTTGGGTTTCAAACCGCACATGAACATGTTTACTTGTGTCCATTGCGAGACAGTCCCTAGTCGATCCTCCCAGTGAAGCCTCTTCAAAGAATCTCAAAGATCTCAGGGTTCAGCCCTTCCAACACATAGGGCTTTGTGACTGCCCTGCCGAAGACTGTTGTAGGACAGAGAATTCGCTCCTCTTCCTCCAAGTAAAGATTGAATCCTCTACAATGAAGGTGATATTACAAAGGGCAATGCCCTTCACGGATTGGAACTAGAAGTCTTAATTTGTATTGATTAGGGCAATGTTATGATCTCATTTCTGGATGTTTGAAGAATGCTTTTGAACGCATCAGTCCTGATTGGCCGGTATGTGTTCTTCTTTGTTCCCCATGATTCCAGATCCTTAGTAATGTTTATCACAACCATTGCGAGATGAGTTAGTTGAGAGAACACGTTGGGGATCCCATTGAATTATTAATATCATTTGGCAATCGATGTGGAATATTTTTTATTATACTTAGTTTTTGTCATAGATTCATTTTTTCGATAGGTGTAAAATACGAATTTATCTATCTAAATATTCAATGGCTACATTACCTATTACATTAATTCATTTTTCATGAATATATATCGTCATTAGAGTCTGTAAGTTTTCCTAATTTGCTTTCACAACAGAGGGCGGTGCAAAAAAAGAAATATATTGCTTTCTGTCGAAGAAGTGAACAATTTTTAATTTGCCTCAATATTTTTCTGGAATCAGCCTGAAAATGAATTTTACTTTCCCAGTAACTCAGCTGAAAATAACAAAGTATTTCCTTCATGTCTTTGAACGGTTATTAATTTCTTGACTCGCATCTCGTTCGACTTTCCGATCGTGGCAGGGGAAATTACTTGCTTAGTGAGAGTCCCCATGCTTAGTTGAGGCTGGCAATTTCATAAAGAAGCCGACCTCTTACTGGTTTGTTCGCTTTGCGTTCCCTTTCGAGGCCAAACACTGGATGGAATGTTACTTGATCAGGTGATAGCCGCCTATGCTGATTAGTGTTAAGTAACTTCAGCGAGCAAGTAGTTTTATAGGTTTATTCCTCCCTTTGCTGTCCCTTCGAAGCTATAAGTAGAAGTGTTCGATTAAATTACTTAACCCTTAGTCCCTACTAATTCGCCTACTGGAATTCTGCAATGTACAAGTAACTGGACCTATGAAACATTTATTTTCTTTGCATTCAGTACGAGGAGCAAATTACAAGGGGATATTGATAACTGGACGTGAGCAAAAAAAGGAAATTCATCAATGTCCAGAACTCCGACAGGAATATATCCCCACTGTAAATGGGGAGAAATTCTATCTATTATATTCTACATTAAAACCTTGGATCTTCGAGGACACTCCTCCTTTGTTGCTTATAAGCACAATTATTTTGATTTCTAAAACTGTTGGCTCCTAATGGAATCCAATAATTTAATATATATCTTTTTGAAGGTAAATTTGTTGACCGCTAATTTTTATAAAGAGTGGATTATCAGGAATACGGTCTTCGTAGTTGAAGAATTAAAAACTAATTTGTAAAAAAAAAAAAGTTTTAACAATTTTTATTGAAAGGGAACAGAATAAAAAATCTAACTGTCTCAGCCAGGACTCGAACCTGGATCTCCTGCTATCCGGGCCGATGCATTTACCAATTATGCTATCGGGACCAGTCTGATAAGTAATTAAATTCCCCACACTAGTATCGAGTCCTGGCAGGGACAGTTAGATTTTTTATTCTGTTCCCTTTCACTAAAAATTGTTAAAATTTACGTGGAATTATATACCACAAAAAATAATATTTATAAAAAGGGTTTTATTTTAGCCAACGTTTCGGCCTGAATTTAGGCCTTATTAGGGCTGAATATGAAAAAGAAACATACAAATAACATAGAAACATGCCTACGTGTTATAATCTAGCAAAGAATAAATAAATGAAAATATAAAACTGTGTAATCATTTTACATAGTCAAGTACACACAGTTTTATATTTTTATTTCTTTATTCTTTGTTACAATATGGCATTCAGACATGCTTCTATATTATTTTGTATGTTTCTTTTGCATAATCAGCCCTGATTTTTAGATTATCTCAATCAAATTTTATATGAATTTGGAATAAAACTGAGGCATTTCTATGCGAGCAAATTTCGAACATCCACGATATTTTTTTCCCCCGTTTAACTATTCTAAGCACCCGTAGTAGTGAGAAGACTTCTATATCTGTAAGAAAGCCTACTAAGGACAGGACCTGAACCCACAGCACCAGCTATGAAATATTCAAAAGAATAGCATTTTCTAAGCCGGCACCCTAATATCTACTATAATTCTAGTTTTTCTGACCTACGGAGCCATTTAGTAGATTACGTTATTCAGTAGTACTGTAAAACAATACTCGTAATTAGAGTGAAGTCCAATCTGTTCTAACGACTTTGGATTAGTTTGAATAATGGATTTTCCAGGGGTTTTACGCCCTCCTTCGAGTTACGACTAATGTGTGACTAATGGGACAATCATCCTCTTACACTAATAGAGGCGTTCTTCAGGGGTACTACAAGGAGGTGGAGACTGCCCTGAAATATGTTTACAACCGTACCTGACTCAAAGATTTAAACCTAACCATAACTGTAACCTACCGCATTACAGAAGAATGGTGATACTGCATACCGAAAGATGGAAGAAATATATATATATATATATGTGTGTGTGTGTGTGTGTGTGTGTGTGTGTAGTGAACACACACAAAACAAGAAATTATACACATAGTGTAGTACACATTGAGACTCCTCACTGACGAAGGGCGAAAAATCCCCCGAAAATTGTATTCATTGTAATTTCTCTCTTTCTGTGTTTTCACTACACTACCGCATTACAGGATATTTTTGTATTCTTAGCGATTTCAGAAGGAATGCAGCTATTGAAGTTTTTCCCTTGACAGATCTATGAAAAGGTAGATTCGATATACATATATTATTTCCGATCCTACCTATTAGGCGCAAAATGGCGGTCTCCAATATATATATATACACACACACATATATGTATTTGTGTGAGTGTATCTAACAAATGGCAAACGATTGGAATCGGTCATCGTAAAGGGGGATTTAAAAAAGACTAAAATTTGAAATCTAAATACTCCATTTTTATCATTCAAGCATAATAGTTGTAAAATGTATTTTTTCTAAAATATATATTATGTGGCATTCCTAAACCAAAATGTATAATAAGGAGGGTATTTAGTAATGTAAATTTGAGAGTTATTTCAGCTTCTACTTTTATGAATTAAGATAAAATTTGAAATTACTAAATTACACATTTGTGCATAGTTTTTCAGGATGTAAAATGGATTTGATTAGGATTAAATCGAATGAGGGGGGGGGGAGAATTCAGAGGGAGATCAAATGGAATAATTGGTAATATATTCGTTAATATTATTAGTCTTATGGAAAAAAAAATTAATAAACAAAATAGTTACACAATTTTATTTTATTTGTTTTGTGTTATGCAATATTTTACACAAATAAAAAAAATAAGGAGGATATTTAAAAATGAAATGCGATAGCTGAGCGTCTCTCCGCCCCCCCCCCCCCCCCCCCCNTATATATATATATATATATATATATATATATATATATATATATATATATATATATATATATATATATATATATATATATATATATATATATATATATATATATATATATATATATATATATATATATATATATATATATATATATATATATATATATATATATATATATATATATATATATATATATATATATATATATATATATATATATATATATATATATATATATATATATATATATATATATATATATATATATATATATATATATATATATATATATATATATATATATATATATATATATATATATATATATATATATATATATATATATATATATATATATATATATATATATATATATATATATATATATATATATATATATATATATATAAATGATAAGAGACCATACGCACCATAGTACAGGAGCTGCATACACTAAACAGAATTCCACATGTCAGTTGGTTTAGTTAAATGTAGCAAAAAGTCAGAGATTGACGTTGGAAGACGTAACTTAGAAATTTAAACTACAAAAGGCTCAAGGACGACCTATACGGCTACAGAGTGAGAGCGAATATATTCATTTTGTATGTGCTCCTTGTAAGATAATTTGCATTAGAACATGACTTTTCATACCTATTAGGCATCATACCAGGATATTACAAATATTTTAATTTAATTTGTCAGTAAATCCTGTCTCTATCTTGTTCGACTTGATTCATAAACAATATTGGTGTATGACTTGTCGAGAGATGTGTTTAAGTATTGACTTTAGTAACTTTTAAGAGTAGACTCATGGTATCAAGGTGAAAACTTAAAAGAACTTAAACAAAAACAACCTAGTATAGAGATATTTAGAAATCTTAAAAAATGTTTGACTTGGAACGAATTGTCATTTTCTCTCAATGCCCTTTGCTGCCTGTAAGAATACATTATCTACTCACCTCTACGTATGTATTTGTAGGAATTTCGCAGTTCCTGAATGACGGTATTCATCAATCGCATTAAGCCTGCCTGAAATGTTATTTTCAGCCCAGCAAATATTTCCATGCATTATCTCTTCGCGAGATTTATTTTCCAAATAAGTCCAAATTATTTTGCTACATTGAGACTTTCCTCTCTAACATCTTACTGTGACAAGTTGGAAGAGAATGTGCCCAACGTAGTTCATTATGTCCAGGATTTGTCCTCTGTAAGAAGGAGAAAGAGCTATTGGAATAAAGTGAAGTGTGCACAACTCCAAGGAGAACCATTGCCGAGAAGAAGAGTATCCTTTGTCCTTTTCATTTTCATTTTGATCTTCAGGATCTTCCTAAAAAATATAGATCCTTATTGATGAAGACGCTATGTAATTTGTAACTTTTATTATTTAAATAAAGAATTGTTGTTTGGTTGAGGATATGATGGAAATTGTTCTTAGGTGATCAACTGCTTCTTCAAACATCATTTATTCTATGGACTTATCTTCTAAATAACTTCATATTTATTTTCATATATTCAGACTTTTTCCCCAGCATCTTACTTAGATAGCAAGTTCTGTGTGAATTAGCCCTAAGTAATTCATTTGTCCATAATCAGCAAAGAAAATTGCCAAAGGAAACATTACTCACGAAGTTTATTATCCCGCGTAAATTTTTAAAGAATTAATGAGAGAGAATAGAGTAAAAAATCTATCTGTCCCAGCCAGGACTCGAACCTGGATCATCTGCTTTCTGGGCCGGTATGCTTGCATTACACCACTGGGACGAGCTAAATAAGTTATTAAATTCCCAGCACTAGTGTCGAGAGCCTAACCCACGAGAAAGACGAATAAATCGTCTTATTTATCGTCTCTCGTTATTTACTTACTCGCTAGTGTGTTGGGAATTTAATAAGTTATCTAGCTCGTCCTGGTGGTGTAATGGAAGCATACCGGCCCGTAAATCAGGAGATCCAGGTTCGAGTCCTGGCTGGGACAGATAGATTCTTTATTCTGTTCCCTTGCACTAAAAATTGTTTAAAAGTACATGGGATTAAATAGCACAAGAAAAGTAATATTTACTTAGGAAGGTTTATGGTGGGTTATAGTTCTTGTTGTGCTCCTCACAGCTGAAGCGAGCACTGCGTCTCCAGGTGACCTCGACTCTGCCATCTTGATGGGCCACGGATCTCCCACCTGTACGCCTCCCCACCACCACCATCCGGGCCATGAGCTCTCACCGACGTCACCATGGGAGGGCATAACGGCCATCAACCAAACTGTACGGCAACATATCATGTGGGGGGGGGGGGGGATGAGGACGACATCATGGTCTGAAATGGTTGTCTGAAACTACCATATGGTGCGAAGAACCTCTCACTCTTTCTTAAGTTCCTCACACATCTGCTGAGCGGAAATCCACTTATGTACTAATAGTATAGGCAAAAGCTTTATAATATTCTAACTCTAACACGCTGAACACTGGAACTACATGGCTAATTATTATTTTTATTATTTTTCTTTAAGGAAATTGAGCTAATTCAAGGCTGTTATTTTTGAAGAAAAAAAATGATTATATACTTATTCTGTCTTAGATAGGAACAGTTAAAGACGGTTAGAATAAATATGTATATTTTTTAAATTTCGTGTTTTCATCTTCAGCAAATTTTAAAGTTAAAAAGAAGCCAAATTTGCTATTAAAACTTTTTTCTTCGGATCATTATATTAGTTGGTTGATGGTTGAAATAAGTCTAGGGAAGGTGTGCAAAGAAAGACCAATTTGGAATATCGTTTGTATTTTCGTTTTGACCAAAATTTGTATAAATTACATTTATTAATTATAAATGTAATATTAACATTCTAAAATGTTTTTATAAAAAGTATTTATTATGGAATATATTCAGGAAAGTAAATGGAGTCCGGCTAGTCCCCCATTCTTTTTATAATACAAAAACTAAAATGGATTTGATTTTCGTTTCTTACAGTGACTTACGTAATTGTTTTTGGATGACATTGGTTTGGGAAGGTGGAGGGAGGAGTCAGAGGAATACTAAATATTATTTTCCCGTACGTTATCTACAGTGATTCTATATGGTTTTTCTAAGAGGCGCACAATACCATATAGAAGCTAGTTAAGGATAAACTTGGAATATTCAGCGCCTACCCCCTCCCTCAAGAACCCTTACCACCCTTTGAAAATCGTCCATCTTTAATTAAACAACGCTTCTGAGTGATATACAATCATAAAATCTGTATCACTCTTAGTTTTGGCATTTAAGGAAAAGTTTAGAAGCTACATCATTCAAATATATACGTATGGATATAAACATGAGTGATGTTAACTAATAAAATCTTAAAAAAAGAATAATGAATTTCAGGATTTATTTATTTATTTTTTGGGGGAGGGGGGGAAAAGACGTATTAGAAAAAAATTCTCTAAATTCTATTGTAATACCTATGTATTCAAAAAATAATCTCTAAAACAAGCAACGTTTAAATTGAAATAATTTTTTATATTTAACAATGTTTGTAAAAAA
>KZ807850.1:174184-185668 GCA_000696205.2 Oncopeltus fasciatus
TATTTTTATAAAAATATTCTAGAATATAACTGAATTAGATTGTGTAAAATCTTTCCTTTAGACTACTAAAAAAAATCTTAAAACCTCAATAGCTGTTTATTTAATGCATTTTGGCTAAAATCATATCATAGATTACTATATTTTTGTTGATATTGCGTTGAAACATTTTATAAAAATGTTATGTTGTGTTTGTATATAAATTATAAAGATATTCTCTATGTTTTTTTACTAATAATGGTTTTTATAAAATATACTTAAATATGTAACTATGCAAGTTGAGTACTTCCATTAGCCTCTCCTCACTCAGCTATGGCGACCTCTTACACTCATCGCCTCCCTCAAAGACCGTATTAAGCATCTCAGACGAACATGGGAAATCCGCTTGATTTACGCTACACCTGCGTGGCAAACGTTCCTCGTGTGGTATACTTGTGATGTACTTACGGGTTCCTTACTGTACTATCCCGGTGAGCGGTATTCGTTTGGCGCCCACAAAAATACCACCGTAGCCAGCCACCAGAGACCGGTTTCCTCTGTCTCTAAGACAAGGTCGTACCATCTTGTAGCTTTCCCTGATGCGTTTAATTCTCTCCTTCTGACGATTAATATAATCCTTAAATAAGAAAATATATACGACGCAAAAGTAAATGTAATAAGCGAATTCAACAGAATCATATACAAATGAATTTTTGTATTTGAACTTGAGCCTTCCATATGCAATTCCCATACCTATTTAATTGTATTTTATTAATAATAAAAAAAAGTGTTTAATAGCTTTAAGCTTAATAACAATATTAAAGACTGAGAATGTACGTAACAAGTGGATCAGAACTGTAAGGGAAGATGGTCCATCTGCTTCCTTATTCCAGAAGAGAAAACTGCTTTATATTTGCCCAGAAATAACTATTAGATTCATCTAGGCCTGCCTACAATTATAAAAGCCCCCCTCCAAGTAGTAACCGTCCTCAAGTGTCTAGGGCACTTCAGTGAAGGTCCTAGTGTCTACCTTCTAGTAGTAGTATGCGTTCAAGGTACTGTCTAGAAAGACACTAGTTTGCATCCGGATAAACTCTTACTTGCTAGTAGATAGCTTCGCGAGGATAGGCACTGGATCGTATTAGTATAAACACCAGCTTGCATGGTGAACAATAACTCGCATGAGGATAGACTCCAGCATGCTGTGTGGATAAGCTCTTACTTGCCCTAGACACTTCAGGACGGTCACTACCTGTAAGCGTGTAGACACAGATAGAGTCCATTATGCTATATGGATAAGCTCTTGCTTGCACAAGAGTATACATTAGCTTGCACAATGATAGACACTGGCTTGCATGAAGATATGACTCAAACTCTAAGTCAATAGGCAATAGCTTGAATAAACAATAGCTAATAGAATCTAGCTTGCATGTGGTTAATCTCTAGCTTGCACAAAGGTATACATTAGCTTACACAATGATAGACACTAGCTAGCATGAAGATGTGACTCGAACTCTAATTCAATAGACAATAACTTGAATAGACAATAGCTACTAGAATTTAGCTTGCACGTGGTTAAGCTCTTGCTTGTACGAGGGTATACATTAGCTTGCACAATGATAGACACTGGCTTGCATGAAGATATGACACGAACACAAAGCCATAGACAATAGCTTGAACGCAAATAGAATCTAGCTTGTATGTGGATAAGCTCTTGCTTGCACGAGGATGGAAACTAGCAACAAGCGTAAAGACCATAGCTTGAACTCTGTTAGAAAGTAGTTGCAAGCAAATAGACTCCATGAGGATATAGGCACTAGCCCGTTAATGGAAAAAGTTCCTATTCCTGTAGGAATAGTCCTGAACTTGTTTAGCGAAATAAAACCCGATCCAAGAGCAAAGTAATTAAGGAAAAGGATTATTTGCATTTGTAACAGCTGGAATCCTATCAAGTCTCGTTCTCTTCCCGCCCTTTCTGGGATTTCATCGGCTCCTCCCACATTTAGTGGACCTCATTATCGTTTCCGGTTTTTATCCGCACTTCCCTAAATCCACAAACAGCAAATAAAGGTTCCCCCACCGTCATTTAGAAAACACATTACTTGTCGCTCTATCGTTTAAATCCAGTACCTCCAAACAAAAAACACCAACCATATCAATATAGGTATAATACTTTTTAGTATTCCTGTTAAGCTTAATAATTCAATTAGAGCTGAAATATTTAATATTTATTTTTTAATTTAGCCTAAACTTCCTTGATGCTATTCAGCAAATGGTAAATTCAAATAAATATGTCCAAACGCGTACAAGCAAATTTTCAACTAAGAAAAGATTCTCCTAATAATGTTGCATAAAATAACATCCCTATACCTCTTTCGGATTCAGTCCGTTACCTTGGGTTCCACCTTGACTCACGACTCATCTGGAATGAACATACTAAAATCAAACGACAAGAACTCAACAGACGCCACGGACTCTTATACAGCCTTATAAATAGGCGCTCACAGCTCACATTAGAAAATAAACTGACCATCTACAAGACCATAATACGACCAATATGGACCTACGGTGCAGAACTGTGGGGTGCCGCTAAGCCTTCCAATATCCAACGAATACAATCCTTTCAGTCCAAAATTCTTAGAATAATTGCTAACGCTCCATATTATGTGTCCAACTCTACCAATGATCACGACTTTAATATTTCTTTCGTCCAAGATCTCATCTTCACCCGCTTCAAGCTATTCCATAGTAAACTCCAATTTCATCCCAATCCATATGCCCAATCCTTGTCGTCGGACTCCAATCCCTACAATCTTCCCCGGGGACTAAAACGGAGATGACTTCCCGACCTCCTGGGCCTTAATGCCTAAACTTATTGGGAGTGGGGTCAGTGGAGCCTTTCTCCCTGCAAAGAAATGTTTATTTTGTTGTTTTATTATTTTATTATTTTGAATTTATATATATATATCTGTCATCAAATTGCTTGATGTTTATTAATTGAGTGTAATACATTAAGATTTATTTACTGATCTTGCTCTAGCTTAGGATAGTGGGATCTGCACTCTTGTTTCGAAAAACTAGTAAAATAAATTTTCCGACAATCTGGAAAAGGGATTTTCTACGAAATCTAGAGAAATTTTCAGCCCTTAGGATTCTTTAAATATAGAATTTCATTCAGTAGAAAGTAAAAGTGGAAAACGGACTTGTTCTTTAGGGGAGGTTTATGCGGGGGCGTCATTTAGGGGTGTGAGATATCCAAGTTTGTCTGATGTTCCTGAGGGTAAATGAGGGCATTTCTAGGGGTAACCTCTACACTCGCTGTGGGAATCAGGGGAGTGACGTCCAGGGGAGTTGGCGAGGCGCGGGAAGGTGACAGAGCTTCCGTCGCCCCAAGGTTGCGAAGCCGGGGCGCTGTTGCCGGCTGTCCCCAGCATGAGCGCCGGCCGTTGCTATATACCCCGAACAACAAGACTTCCCCATCGATCTTTTCCGATCTCTTTGGCCTGCTGCACGTCTTCTCTAATGGCCGCTTCTCCATGCACTCACCTCCCACTAGATAATTACTCCAGCCAGGCTCTTGCATAAAGAAAGAGTTATTATGTAAAATCCCTTCAAGATGGCTTAGGACTCGAGAAGTTCCTTTGAAATTGACTGAATACATTGAATACATTTTATAAGTATTTTTCCGAAAAATCAGTCTGCTTCATAGTATCAGATATAAAACAAAACAAAATAAATAACATGAACTAATTGTGCCTTTGAATTTCATATTTCGGCAAACGAACATTTAACATATGATGCTTGCTTACAAGTTTCTAATACATAGCATGGTTACACGAAACTCAATCACTTTTTTTGCAATATCTTTTTGAATAAACTAGCAAATTCCCAACTGTTCAAGTAAAATTAATTTTGTACATTATCATATTTTGCCTTTAAAATCAAAAAGTTTATCTTGAAGGAATTGGTTTGGATTTCGAAGGAAAATGAAGCTAAAGGGAATTTTTTTATTAACATACTTGATTGAGTGGTACTAAGTCATAGACAACAAATAAAACTCAACTTATAAAAATTTTTTTAGTAAAAAGTTTTTGGAAAATATTATTTCATTAACTAGGTCCAGCAAAAAATTAGATGTACAAAAAATTTAGAAATATGTTCTTAAACCAAATAACGACCATAACATACTTTATGGTTAGGTATTTTTAGAATGTATCTAATATATGTTCTAAAACTCTTAGTACATAATATACATACATTTTCCTCATACATTGTTTTAGCTGCTTTGTTCAAGGTAATCCTTGATTGTGAATAATCTCCTCCTAGCATCCATTAATAATTAATCATCCTATCATCTTATATTTATATATTAAATATTGGAAAACTATTTGGAATTTTATTGTATGGAGCTTGTACCATGGTAATTTGTGTTATAAATAAATTACATATATTACTTTGTTCTTTCCGAAGTGGCAGGTCTTCAAAATCAAAATTCCTCCAAAATAAATGTTAGTATAGATTAAGTGTTTTATTTGTTGGAGTTCGGTCACAGTAGATCCAAAACATACAATTTTGAAAAAAATGTGTATTTGTTATTCCTCTCTACGTTTCGGCTTTCATTGTAAACCATATTCAGGGCTATCTTAAAAACGAGAGGGTACGTCGTGTCGCCAGAATCCCATATTTAGAGCGTTAGTGTAGAATGTTTAAAAAATACTGACATTCATATATATGAATTTTCTAAAACACACTATAATAATGTGATTGTATAGTAGTAGAGTAGATAAGACTGTTTTCCGATTTAGTACAGATATAATGTCTACCCAAAAGTTACAAATTTCATGTTGGCTTCCCTTCCGAAATAGTGGTTCTTCCAATCTTTGACCTGATTAAAGCATTTCGGAGGCCTAGGAACATATGAAAATTAACTCCTCGACGACGCTGTCACCGTTGAATTTCTCCGTTGAGATAAGGCACGTTTTGTTGGGGCTCCATGTATTCAAGCGAATTATCTCTCTTTCACATGTAAGAGAAGGGTTAGTTAAAGTATGTTTTTTTTTTGTACTTTGTAACATGTAAAATTGTAAAATAAAAACATTAAAATTTACCTATCAGAAGATATTTTTTATTATACTGTGGCGAAAAAAATTTGCCCTCAGTATTGCTCGCTAAGTGACTCTCTCTTGTTCTAGGCCGTGAAAAGGAAAAATTTATTATAAATCTGGTTTGGAAAAGTCAATTTTTTCTACTTTTGTGTATGTGTGAGTGTGTGTGTGTGTCTGTGTGTGTTTTGTAACTGAACGTACTCTTGCATTCAGTGTTGTTTTTTAAAATTAATTAAAAACTAAAAACAATTTCCTATTTACTTGTTGAAATTCAGTATGAGATTAAGGAATTTGAAGGAAAAAATAAATACCAGGGGAGAAAAAACATTGTTTACGGGAGTGTTTATTCGCTACCTACGGTAAATTGCAGAAGATGTGTGGTCAGCACGTCCGATATTTTCTTCTAATCGATGAGTAATATGTGTGTGGTGTTCCCAGGAGCACACCGGAAACACGCAAAGTCATCAAAGATGAAGCACAGAAGGAAAAACCTGTGCCTGTGGGCACTGTGATTACTGAACACGGGGACCTTTAACACGAGAGCCCTCCGCCATAACCTGTGCGTTATCCGTGGCCCCAAGCATAAAGGAATGGTGGATTAATAAATGACTACCTCTCCACTTTTGTGGCTGTTTCATTGTTGCTAATGTCTGTTCTACCTCTCTGACAAACGTCACTAAGTTTTTCATTCTCTCTGTCACGATTTCTTTCTTCCAGCACTTCTACCTCTTGGCTTCGTCCAATGAACATCCTCTAGTTCAGTAAGTTTGTGCCAATCACAAAGCACTTCCACAGTCTGCTGTAGCGGAGACTTATCTTTTTGTATGTAGTGATAAACCTCTTTCACTTACAAAAAAAAAAAAAAAAAAAAACCCTTTTAGACTATTTCCCCAAAGGAAATGGTGTTAATCACGTTGGTTTTATGACGTGAATGTAACGTAAGTGAATGATCAACAGAACACCACTGATTGGCGGCTCTGCGTTGCTTTCTCCTCCTAAGACTTCTCTCTACTAAGCTTTATATAAATTATAAATAAAAACAAGAATAATAAGTGGCTTACTAGGTGTAAATATAAAAATAATAATACTGTATTATGTATTAAAAATGATTTTCCAAATTCTCTGCAAGGCACAACATGTCAGTCTCTAGGAGTGCAGCGTTTCAAAAATTATAAATAATAANTTTTATTATACTGTGGCGAAAAAAATTTGCCCTCAGTATTGCTCGCTAAGTGACTCTCTCTTGTTCTAGGCCGTGAAAAGGAAAAATTTATTATAAATCTGGTTTGGAAAAGTCAATTTTTTCTACTATACTTTTATTAATTATATTTTAATTAAGCTGAGTAACCGATTCAAAACTATGTTGATGGTTATTTTAGTGTATCAGTTAGGGTCTGTTATCCCTGGCACTGCGAAAATAATACCCGCTATGGACAACTTTTTACTGACTTATAAGATCTTTCCGAGTGCCATGGATGTTTATAATAGGATGGTTACCTATAGAGAATATATTCTTCCTTACTGGTTGAAAGGGTGATTAGATAAAAAAGAAAGAGAATAATTAGAGTTCAATATTATCCTGAGGATACTGAACAAAATACATGAAGAAATGCTGAAAATAATAATGGATAATTTCTGTTATGAATTTAAATATAATATAATTTACACTTTAGAACTTTAATTTACAAGCCGGCAATGAAAATTACAATGAGTGTAAAAAGTATGAACACTAATTGCTTTAAAGTGGCAAGGTAGTTTTATTCATAAATTTCTTCTTTAACAAGCGTTTTTCATAAACATGTATATAGAGCAGTAGAAATTTAATTTTACAACTATTATTTTTAATAACCTAACACAAATAACTATAAATAAATTACGATTAGAAATTTAGATTTTCCTCCTCTTTACTTTAACCGATTTCTACCAAAAATAAATTTAATAAAATAAAAAACTTAAATATTGAATTTGGTTTCTTTATTGTAAAAATAAGATGGCCGAACCAACATGCATAATTTTTCTTCTTATAATTACGATGTATAACATAATTATATTTTATATCTACTTTATTGCATACACTTTTGAAACTTTTCAAAAGACACGTTATAAAACGTGAAAAATTGCAGGAAATCTGGTAGATTGTTAGTTGTTTTTTTTAATTTATCATATTTTTTATCAGCCAGAAATGTAAAAAAAGTAATTCAACATTCATTTAGTGCAAATATATTAATGATGGAAAGACTTTTAATTGTTGAAGATAACTATTGAAAAGTTCGGAAAGTGTCATGCATTTTTGAAGAAGTAAAAATGCTGTTTATATATTTAAAAAATTCGAAATAGTAACGTCCGATGAGATTAGCGCAATTTATGCCTTCTAATCCAAAATAAAAGGAGTTGTTGACAAAGTGGGATCATCTTTCGGAATTTTTAAGGCTTGATCGAAGTGTGAGTTGGAGATGTCTATGGCATCGAGAAGGTAGAGTAGTGTTGGTCCAAGATGGAAGAAACCCAAGTGTTACAATAGCCAGTGATGAATGGGTATTTGATTGGCCCATATGGTTTTTACGTAAAGTGTTAGACCTAGCGTTGGGCGAACAGAGAAAGTGAAGGGTCGTTTTTCGAGTACCCTAGAGGCAGGTGGGTGGACAGGCATGTAGGCTGCTACACTATTTCTTCTACCCCCAAAACAGCAGCAATGCCTGAGAGGGGTGAGAAACCCTGGACTGATATTTCGAACACCCTCTCAGGTCTCCGGCAATTTATCTCGGCGGGAGGGAATCGCCTAGCTTGGCCTAGTGGAATCCAGAGGAACTGCCAGGAACATTGAGCGGTGTCCCTGAAGCCGTTTGAGCCGTACGCCTAGCAACGTCTGTGGTGAGGGGAAGACCGGCGTTACGCTCCGTAGAGGTGGATATTACGCGATAACCCTGACTGTGGAGGATGTACTGCAGTACAACACTGGAAATAAGTGTTCTCGGACAAAGAGATACGCGTGTTAGCGGCAATTGCACAACAGACACGACAATGTAATATTATCGTCTATTCTTTGGAAAGAGTTGTTTTAGCTTTGTAAACAACTGTTTGAAATGTGTTCATTGTTAGCAAATTTCCCATAGGGAAGTCAACCAATTCAAGCTGGTACTATGAGGCAACTTACTTATAAAAAAAAAAAACATTAACAGATTTTTTCAGATTCCACAGGTATTATAGAAGTTAAAAAATTGTCAAAATTATATAAAAACATTATATATAAAATTATCTATATGGCAACTTAAAACAAGACAAATATATATTGAATTTATCTTTGTTAAAAAAAGGAGTCTTTCAAGGCTTCGCACTTGGCCAGTTTTTCTTACAATTAAAAAAGAATAGAACTATTTACCAATATTTCATCCGGGTTCAACCGTGTCTTGGAGTTTTTAGGTGCCAAGCTTTCGCAAATCCTGTGATGGCTTCTTCAGGGCTGAATGGATAATGCTCATTTGCTCATTCCTCATTCTCCATTCAGCCCTGAAGAAGCCATCACAGGATTTGCGAAAGCTTGGCACCTAATAACTCCAAGACACGGTTGAACCCGGAATAAGTATTGGTAAATATGTCTGAGGACCGTGGAAGCCTACGTGAACATCAAGACTAGAAATGTTTCCTTTTCAACACATACAAGTCCATACATATAATATCCTCATCAAAATATAGTTTTAAATGTGGGCAATTATTTTCTTAAAATTCTATTTATTTCACTGAAAAGCCTGAGTTTTTATACTTCAGCTCCCTCCGCTCTGGTCAATTTCTTAAGTTTTTAAGGTAAATTATTCAAATTGATTTTCGAAAATACATTTAATTCAAAGGGTACTTTACCACATCAAAAGTTTAAATTTTTCACGAAGCATTTACTGCTTTTTGGACGGAAATTTATGTTCAAAAAGAATAGAGTTGCTTTTATAATATTTTTTACAATTTCCTATGAGATAGCTCTACAGTTTGTTCAAAGTAATTTTTCTTGACTGCTTACGTCACTCATCCATTGCGAAGTAATGTGTTGAACAATTTTTTTTTTCTTAAGGTAATTAGTTTAATTATAAGGTAACTAAGAAAATTCCTTTCCTCTCTTTTATAAAATGTAAATAATAGGAGCTTATTTCAGCTGATTGTGTTCAGTCCTCAGGTTTCTCTATGGATCCGAGATTTTGTGACCTCTATGGCAGAGGTGGTGGGTGCCGTGGAAAATCGGTCAAACGCTGCGGCAGCCTGCTGACCGTTACGTCTGTCTGCCGGCTCCCAGTCTCAGTGTCTCGTCCATTCCTGATCCTTCATCCTGCTCGGGGGTGGGGGAATAGAAAACCACCCCCCTCCCCTTCCTTCTGTCATTTTGAGTACCTTTCCTTGGAAGTGGTTTAATCAACAATCATTCCCCCCGGCCAACATTTGTATATATAAGGAAGTTGGTTATTGAGGATTTTGGTCTAATAATTTAGTCTAGGCCAATATGTTGAAAGTATATTTTCTCTTCATACGGGCTGAAAATACTAACAAAAAATTTATAAATTTGAATTATTACTATTTAAAAGAATAATAAATCTATTATTTAACATTTACTACTCGTCACATATTAGTAATTAAACATTATGATTTATTTATTGTAATTATTTTAAATTTNATATATATTGACCATCTATGTAGGGTTGTTGAAGATCTGATGAAATTTTTAAAAGTGTCGCTTCAAGGGAATGACACGAGTAGCTTGATTTCCCCACGGAAAACATTCTAGAAATGGAAAGTTAGAAACCTTGTCTCGAACTGAAGACGACTCCCGAGTAACCATGTCCATCCGAGGATACCGGGACGATGAGAAGGCAGACCATGACGGTCTGACCATGACCCACATATGGTCTCTACCACACCTGTCTCATTCCTACCTAATCCTGAATAGTCCGTCACCCAAAAGTGGAGAAGACTAAATATTTTTTCCATATTAATTTTTTTTTTAATATAAACTATTATTTNTCCCCAGGAGGTCACGGGGCCATCTTCCTTTGAGGGTTGTAGGGGTTGGAGTTGGAAGACATGGTCTGTGCTAGTGGATTAGGATGGAATGGCAGTTTACTGTGGAAAAGGATGAAGCGGGAAGAAATTAGATCCTGAACAAAAGGGATATTAAGATCGTGATATCCCTTCACTTATAAAAAAATTTATAACGAGAGGGGGAGAGGGATAACCTGTTTCTTCGTAGAAAGTTAAGTTTGTAGAACTTCTAGATCTAGCAAGCAAAGAAAAACGAAATTACTGCTGTAATTTCCATGCTCGAAAGAAATAATTCCCTGGCCATTATTATCCCTTGAGAGAATTCTTCTGAAAGACTTTTTCAAGCACTTTAAAATTTGCATTCTGTAGGGTAGATCGCAATCAGCGATCAAATAGCATTGCCTAGAAAAAGAGTAATAATATATAATTCTTTATTCCAGATTGATATCCTTATTACTGGTCAATATTGGTGTCTTACTTTCTTTTTTTGAAAATCCTTTCGAATTCTTCAAGTGAAAGTGAAGTGCTAGAGGAAACACAAGGAATCCCTAGGTTTGACCTCACGTTCCACAGAAGTGTTATTATTGACATTAGTTCCTTGAGAATGACATTTCTACTTCTGTGTGCTCATTTAGCAGTTTGATCCTTTTGACTGGACAGTCCTAAAAAGTCTTGTTTTTTATTTATTTATCAATGTGTGTTGTAATATTCTCCAAGAAATCATTTGTTATTCGTAATATTAACTATTTTATAATTAATACATAATTATTAGTGTAAAATAGGAAAGTAATTTATTTAATAATTTACAACAATCAATTAATTTTATAATTCAGTTTTAAAATATTGTGAAGTTTTGGTGCATTGATATACAAAATAAAGAACAAAATATTTAATGATATAATAAAAAAAATAATATTCTGTAAAGTTTGACAAATATTCTTTCTTTCTCACCAGGTGATAATTTATTACACAAAAGGCATATTATATTTGGGATACTGAATACAGATTTTTTCATTGTTATGGTATTTCAACTAATAATGGGTCATGTATGCCTTAAATTTGATAGACTTAGGACCTGTTATTTTTTAGTAAGTAGAAAAACAGAGTAAAAGGAAAAACAAAAAATTAAATGAAAATCACATACTAATCCATTAATTACTTATGGTTATCTTTTTAAAGATTATCTGCCATCGTTTCGGCTTACATTGTAAGCCATCTTTAGGGCTGTAGAAATAAAATGTCATGAGAATACAAATAACTAATGAGAGGGAACAGAAAATAAAAAACTATCTGTCCTCGCCAGGAATCGAACCTGGATCTCTTGCTATCCGGGCCTCGCGTGCTGACCATTACACCACAAGGACAGGCTAGTTATCTCACTCTA
>KZ807850.1:191114-207186 GCA_000696205.2 Oncopeltus fasciatus
AAGGTATAACATAATATACAAAAGGAGAGTTTTTTGACCGTAGATATTATTATTAGATGATTTTAGTTGGGGTTCGGTCAAGGTAGATCAAAAAAATACAAATTTAAAAAAAAAAGTATTTTTTAAAAAGATTATCTGCCAACGTTTCGGCTTACATTGTAAGCCATCTTCAGGGCTATCATGAAGACGAGAGAGGTTGTTCTGTCCCTAACTTCACATTTCCATGGGGACAAGTACCTTAACTATTAGACTACCTAAAAAGCACAATACTTATATATAAAACAAATAACGAAAGAAACATATTTAGTTTTTCACACACAAAAAAACTCCAGAATTGTACACATTTACAGTTCTGGACTTCTTTTTGTTTAAAAAAAAAATTTAATATTAGTATTATGAAATTTAAAAAATATTTTTATTAACTGAATTCTCATTTGTTGAATGATATTTTTTTGTTGTCAAAGTGCATGATTCTGTTATCATTCAACTTTCCTTTGTAGTTTAACAATAAACAACATAATATGTTAATAAAAATATCATTAAGTACTGTGAATAATTAAAATTCTGAATTTTAGAAAGTATATTTTATTTAAAAATAAAATACTACAAATGGTAATTCCAGTGTTGTGTCCTCCAGTTCCAAACTTAATTCATTTGCCAGCTGTCAACCCCTAGCGGTAAGAACAATATCCAGTATTTCTTTTCCCCCGCCCCCTGCGAGTAGTTGGCATTAAATTAAAACGGCACTGGCAATAACAACAGACAAGCTGTTTTCGCTAACAGCAGACATTCGACCTCAACTAAATCCGCTTTTGTTTTAAATTTCTGTTGACAAAAAAACGTAATTAATTCTTCTTCTTTTTTTTTTCTTTTTTTTCCTTTCTTTTCCATAGGATTGCAGTACTTTTTTATCTGTTTGTTTTCAATATTTTCTCGCAGTTTTTCACATTGGAAATATGTGCAGTGTAAAAACGGAGCAATGGTCAATCCATGTTCAATGATCTTTTGGTTGAAACATCATTTTATGAGTTTCGGTAACCAAGTACGTTTTAAGCTCGCAAATATATCATTTCTTATTCATTTTATTTTTTCATTAGGAACTCCAATCTTACGATAGAAAACAAACTGACGCTCTACAAAACCTTATTACGACCAATCTGGACTTACGGAATAGAAATCTGTGGTGCCTAGGCGGCATTCCAACATCCAAAGAATCCAGTCCTTTCAATCCAAAACCCTCCGAATAATCGCAAATGCTCCCTATTACGTGTCCAATTCCTCTCTTCACCACGATTTTAATATCCCTTTTGTTCAAGACTTTATTTCATCCGCATCACCCTTTTCCACAGTAAACTGCCATACCATCCTAATCCACTAGTACAGACCATGTCTTCCAACTCCAACCCCTACATCCCTCCCCGTCGACTCAAACGAAGATGGACCCGTGATCTCCTGGGGACATAGTCTGTAAATAATTTGAGAGTGGTATCATTGGTCACCTTCTCTCCTCATGTGATTGTCATTGAATGTCATCTTTAGTTTTCATTGTTATCAAATCACTAAATGTATTTATTCAACAGAATGTAATGAATAAATAAAAGTAAAAAAAAAAAAAAATTAATTTTACAGTATCCTTCAGTTAGAGTAGCTGTGTATGTGTGTGTGTGTGTATTGGACTACTTTGTCCGATTAGCACCAATGGTCCAATTAGGTTGGTACAGCATGGTAATGTTATGTAAAATTTAACACATATTGTAGGTCAAAAACTTGTAAATGTTAGAGGTCGAAGATTTGTAATAATATATTTGCAAGTTAATTAAGAAATATTTCAACGGAATTTCATGATTCTTAGTATCATTATGAATGGTCCATATTACATTATAATGTATTAATATAATTAATAATAATAATAATGCGTGTTTCATTGAGTAATCCTCGGTAGAGCAGGGAATTACTTCTTAAAATATTTTTTGCAAATATTAGCGTATTTCAGCTCAGGAATGATTATTATATTATCTAATAATTAACATTAGGGACAGGTTTCTAATTTACTCTAACCTCCTGGGGAGAATCGGAACGTTATTTTTTAGGCAATTAATGCGAGGGAATGGAATAAAAAATCTATCTATCCCAGCCAGGACTCGAACCTGGATATCATGCTTTCCGGGCCGGTATGCTATCCATTGCACCACTGGGACGTCCCAATCAGACTTGTCTCGGTAGCGTAAATGGAAAACTCACCGGCCCGGAAAGCAGGAGATCCAGGTTCGAGTCCTGGCTGGGACAGATTGATTTTTTATTCTATTCCCTCGCATTTAATTGTTTAAAATTTATGTGGGATGATACACCACAACTAAATTAATATTTGTTATTTTTTAGGTTTGCTTCAATTATGTATCATAGAAATGTTTTTTACTGGCTTCTATTAGTTCGAGAGCTATTTACTACTCATGCACAGATTCTTACTTTTCAGAACTCATAGCAACAAATAAAAAAAGTTTAAAATAATATTGCATTCATTAATTATCTAGTGTGAATAAAATGTTTGAAACGAAATGGATATTCTCAGATAATCCAGATATTAACCTAAAAATATATTTTTATTTCCGTATCCTTCAAACTGTTTTGAGAGACTCAGGTAGGTCTGACATCGTCATCACCTTAAGGTCGGAGGAGTACCTAAACCGGATTTCCTATTCTACCTTTCAGTGTTTTTGGCTCAGCTGATTTTCTCCCGCGCATGCTCCGGACATGTTTATGACTAGTAAGAGACTGGTTGGAACGGGCCTATTATGACACCCTAATTGACATTTGCGAATGTTATCTTGCCTCTTGGTGGGATGTGCTTCAAGGGCAGACTCACCTCGCTTCCCGCTCGTGACCACACCGCCATACTGTAAATTACCCCGCATTCTCGTACATTTTCTTTTTCCGTCTAAAGATAAATGTTTATTTTCTACGTGAAGGCATTTTACTCGTACCGTTCAGAGGGCAATTTCAGAGCAAAAACTGTAGGAGCTCTATATATTTATGGACTCCAAATAGCACTTTACACGTTTGTAAGTAATTGATTATCTTAGGTAACCATATGTGGGTAAATCCATGTGTGGATCTGCCACATTTTTGCCATTTCTTCTAGGAATTGTTTCAATCTCCTCGTAATGCGTCAGAGTTCTATGTCTATCTACATTAAAGACAGTTTTTCTAAATTATGTTAGTTCTAATTATGTAAAGGTATGTAACGACTCGGATTGGGTATTCGCGCCATCTATTGTGCCTAACTGAGATTAACCCAGATTTTTTTTTTTTTTTTTCACATAGGCTTCCAAGGTCTCCATGAATATTCGTAAATACTTCTTCCGGGCTTGACCGTGTAGTAAAGTTTCTTCTTGTTATGTTTTCGCAAGTCATGTGATGGCTTCTTCAGGGCTAAAAGTAGAATGAGAAATCTCAAGAAAAGAAAGTAAAATTTTAATTTTGTTTTGAGAAAAAGCATTTCTGTCAGCATTATTAAATAATTAGCATCTGCTCCCAATCGGTCGTTACTTGAAAAATCGATATTCTAGCTTCTTTTTAAAAAAAACATTAGAATAATTCGATGATGACTAAGATCGGTGAAGGTAGAAAGAGGTTTTAGTTACATATCAAAGTCTTGAAACAGTGCAGTAAATTAGCGCTCTGGTGAAGGGACTTATATGAACCAGTTCTCTTGATTAGCGATCTGGTGAAGGGACTTATATGAGCCAGTTCTCTTGATTAGCGATCTGTTGAAGGGACTTATATGAGCCAGTTCTCTTGATTAGCGATCTGGTGAAGGGACTTTCATGAGCCAGTATACTTGATTAGTGCTCTAGTGGTTATACATCTTTGTGCCAGTGTACTTGATTAGCACTCTGGTTTATGGACTTCTTAACGCCAGTACACTTGCTTAGCGTTTTGTTAGACTTCTGCATGCCAGTGGTTGGACTTCTTAGCGCGAGTATACTTCTTTAGTACTTTAGTTGTACTTATTTGCGCCAGTGTACTTGATTAGTGGTCTGTTGGTTGTACTTATTAGCGCCAGTGTACTTGATTAGTGCTCTGGTGGTTGGACTTCTTAGCGCCAGTATACTTCTTTAGTACTTTAGTTGTACTTATTTGCGCCAGTGTACTTGATTGGTGCTCTGGTGGTTGGACTTCTTAGCGCGAGTATACTTCTTTAGTACTTTAGTTGTACTTATTTGCGCCAGTGTACTTGATTAGTGCTCTGGTGGTTGTACTTATTTGCGCCAGTGTACTTGATTAGTGCTCTGGTGGTTGGACTTCTTAGCGCCAGTACACTTGCTCAGCGCATTGCTGGACTTCTTTGCGCCAATGGTTGGACTCATAGCGCCAGTGTACTCGCCTTGATGTATCGAGGTCTATCAGTCAGCCTTTGTTCACACTGGACGTGCTTCATTCATGCCTGAGTTCAAGTTATCCTGTAAAACAGGACACTGTTAGAACTCCCCGTCTCTCATGAGAGTAGGAGAAGACTTGGGGGACGGGGAGTTCTAACATATGCTTCACAGGACAGCTGTGATTCCACTTCATTCATGTCGGGAGACTGACCGACTTTCCCTTTCGCAACACATCTATTTCAAGACGACAGGAAAACAACGTCTCTCGTCCGCCATTTGTCAGTCGTTCTTCATAGGATCCAATCCTCCACCCCACAACTACCCTCATATGTTATTTTGAATAAGGTCATCCCTCATGCAAGTATGAGGAGATGTTTATACATAGAGCATATATTAATTCTCATTTATCTCTTATTTGAAGAGATTTACATTAAAAATAAATCTTATTTTGCAAGATAATTTGTCAATAATTCCTGTGTCAAAATCTCGGTCGTAATTAATTTTCATCACACAAATTGGAATATATTTTTATTTAAAAGTGATCTTGCTTCAAACAGTTTAATGTGCACCATTTTTTTAATTGATTAACTCAGTTATCATTTCCAAATTCCGATTAATAACATATCTATTTAAGTCATTTACTTTATTTACTTTTTCTTTATAAATATTTTATTTGGTTGTGGTGTTTTATCCCACGTAAATTTTAAACAATTAATGAGAGAGAATAGAATAAAACAAATCTATCTGTCCCAGCCAGGAATCGAACCTGGATCTCCTGCTATCCGGGCCGGCGTGTTAAGAAATTACACCACCAGGACGAGCTAGATATCTCATTAAATTCCCTCTACACTAGCGAGAGCCTAACCCACGAGAAAGACGAGAACTTCGTCTTAAAATCGAAGGAGCTGACATTGTCAAGCTATTTGTCGACTCTCGTCATTTACTTTATTTAATTTTTCTTTATAAATATTTTATTTGGTTGTGGTTTTTTATCCCACGTAAATTTTAAACAATTAATGAGAGGGAATAGAATAAAAAAATATATTCTCGTCTTTCTCGTGGGTTAGGCTCTCGCTAGTGTAGAGGAAATTGAATGAGATATCTAGCTAGTCCTGGTGGTGTAATGGCTTAACACGCCGGCCCGGATAGCAGGAGATCCAGGTTCGATTCCTGGCTATTGTTTTTTCCTCATTAATTGTTTAAAATTTACGTGGGATAAAAAACCACAACCAAATAAAATATTTATTAAGTTTTATGATTTTTTTTTCATTTAAAAAAAAAAAATTATTCTAAAGTAGATTTATGTTGTAAACTTTATAATGCGATATGAACACATGATAATTTTTATAAATTCATACAATATGGATTTAAATAACTAATAATAATATTATATAATATTCATAAAATATTGGCGGTATGGAGACCCACCCTGAGCCATCCTATATAGAGAAATAGGAGCTTGACCATTGACATGGGTGTTTAGAGTGGCTCTAAATAGATCCTCTCTCCATGAGCCATAATAGTTAAATGTGACATAAAAAAAAAAAAAAAAAAAAAATAGTGATGTAGTTTTGGAATTATACAATTTCAAATTACAATTTTTTTAAAAACTAAGTAGGATTAATCCTGAGAAAATGAAAAGTATTCCAGGGTAAGAAAATGACAGTGTACATATCGGTCTACATCCTCAACTCAAGGGAACGGATCATGGAGTCTACGACAAAAGTATAGAATAGGCCCAGGAAATGCGATTCCTCCGGAACGTCACTGGGAAGACACGAAGAGATCGAGTCCTGAATTGTAAGATTCGGATGTCCTTCAACCCTGTGCCCAGATTGGAAATAGTGAAGAGGATCTCAACTGAAGAAGTTCGGACAGGTCCTAAGGATGGAGCAGGCACATTACCCCAGACAGGCGACAGAGGAAGGGGCGAGTCCCAGGAATAGGAGGCGGTCAACGTGGGTATCACAGCCGATACCCAGCGGGAGAACGGTCCCCCACCAAAGAAAGTGGGGAAAAATTTAGCTTTTGTCATCAAGGAGATTGAAAGACATAATATATTTGCCTATAAATTTATTAAGTTTTAAACCATGTACATTTCTAATGAGCTCATGCGGCCATTAATATTAGGCGATTCTAAAATAACAAACATATGGATATTTTATTTTACTAAAGGTCGAACCGTTTTGTTGGTATTTCTGATCTGACTGCAATGGTGATGGACAAACAACCAATGAGAAATATATCAACATTAGGAAATACTAAACCAGTGTATACAGATTACAGTAGTTGATTGCCAATAAAATCGTGCAGAAATTGTCAGGATTTCGCGGCAAACATATTTGTATTTTAACAATTTGTAGTGCAAGGGGACAGAAAAAAAAATCAAACCAGTCCCAGCCAGGAAGTAAATATTAACAATTTTTGTTCCCTTGCACTTATACCACAAAAAAAATTATAAAATTAAAATTTAAAAGTAAATAACGAGAGTCATTTAAACAGCTTGACAATGTCAGCTCTTCCAAGCATAAGACGACATATTTGTCGGCCTCGGAGGTTAGACTCTCGACACTTGTGCGGGGAATTTAATAACTTATCAGACTTGTCCCGATAGCGTAAATGGAAAACGCACCGGCCCGGATTGCAGGAGATCCAGGTTCGGGTCCTGGCTGGGACAGTTGGATTTTTTATTCTGTTCCCTTGCACTAAAAATCATATTTATTTATATTTTGTACGGTGTGCAGGCATACATAAAATATAATTTAAAATAAATAATTATAATAATAATAATTTGCAAATAAATTATTTTTAAAAGACCATATATAGTTAAACTTGGCAAATGTAAGCTAATGGAATTGATGGGGTCGCGTGCCATTCAGCAATATATAAAGTAGGGCAGGGGGTGAAGCCACCCTATTTTCTCTAATGCAGTAGCGGGGGGTTATTTTGAGACGAGGTTTGTTTACTCAGCTTATAGTCTGTTGATCATCGGTGATTGGCTGATATCCTACACGTCAGATATTCTGGAGGACTCTACTCCCAATTCCAGGGGCTAATGAGATCCACTGAAGACATTGAGATCAGGGAAGTCTGCAAGACGAGGATAATGTTCGCTATTGCTCATTAGCAAAGGATTCTGTTATGTACCGTTACAGCCGAATAATGCTAATAATATCCGTAATTAATTAAATGCAGAATATAACCAAATGAATATGACAAAAACCCAAACTGGAATTATTTATTAGTATATCACCTTTCATGCCATCATCAGTCTTTGAAAAGCAAAAGAATATAAATAAATACATACAATAATTTGATTTAATATGGAGAAACAAAAATTATTATTATTATTAATTTCTATTAATAATTGTTTAAGAGTAGTGTCACCTTCTCTCCTCATGTGATAGACATTTAATGTCATTTTTTTAAAAATCANAGACGCAGGCGACTGGAGAAGGGGGTGGGGGATCTGCTCTGTATTCCGTAAGCCTTCTTCCCTCCATGGCTGAGGATTCCAGTGGGCTACAGGTCCGTTAGGAACAGCTCCATGTCGCAACAGTCTGCCTTTCTGGAAGAGCTTCTCCAGCTGCCTGGAATGCAACTCCCTGGAAAAATAACCTTTTTCTTCACACAGATGTATATATATTTATATTAAATTATTCTTCATCTCATACTGAAAATTTCAAAATTAAATGTTATAGAAAAATTGATGAGAAAAAAACAACTTTACTTTTGTTAGCTTATAGATTTTTTTATTGAATGAAAGATCTAGAAAATTAAGTTTGTTATTCAATATTGATTTTGTGACTATACCATTTTTAGCGGAATAATGGTATTTTCATGAGCCCAAGTTTTCTTCTACTTTTTCTATATTTTTCCCTGTTCCCAAAAAAAAAAAAAAATTTTTTTTGTATACACGAAATTATCTACGCAAAGCTTGATTCATTTCATGAAGGTGTATTCGCAAAGTAAATGTTTTCTCAGTCATTCCACATTTTGTATGTTCTTCCACTCAGTCAGATCTTCGTTTCAGCGTTCTGACTCAGTTTCTTGTTGAAATATTTGTTTTTATTTCACAACTTGACTATTAGTTTCCTATATCTGTTTGGCAAGTATTCTTGAAATTTAAGTTGATGCACAAAGTGCTTAGGTACTTGGCAAGTAATAAATTCATGGACTGAAAGAGTGAACAATCTTTCTGAAATACAGAATCTTTTAGTAAATCCAAAATTCTATTGTGGTTGTTCTAATGCTCAAACACACATGTATAAAAAGTATATATACTTGTACACAATTGTGTTAGCCCATCAACACCCTGCAAGTCACATTTTTCAGATTTTTTCAATGTATTTAGCATATGTCTATCAAATGAAAAAAAAAATATAATAAATTGAGGTAATATTTGGAGCAAAATTGAACAGGGATTCTCCCAAACCGGAATGTCATTCAGAAAGGGTTTATCCGATACATCTGGAGTAATGAATAGTTTAGAGCAAATAAAATAAACAAAATAGATGTGTTTTTTCCTAAAAAAATGTAAATCATGTTATAGGAGTTAAATTGTGAAATTGAACAATTATAAATTTGATGTTTAACAGAATCATTAACTTTAATTTAACTGTCTAGTAGACATTTTTCAATATATTGGTTCTCTTAAACATTTTTAATCATCACACAGACTCTCATGGTTACTTTATTCCCAAGTTTGATTCCATACATCAAAAGCCATCAGAAGTAAGAGCTGCCACTCTGAACTGTTATTGTGAATTGTTATTGTTGCTATCACTTATAATTGTGAAATATTACTTGTAATTTTATTAAAATATTATACTTTAAATACTCAGTGTGTTTAAAAAAATTAAATTCAGATAATTAAAGAATTTGAAGAGAGGATTTACATGATTATGAAAGCTCAATTACAAATATTCAATAACAAGGATGTTATTGAACAATTCGTTTAGCTCCAACGTGACGTAATTATGTTGATATTTATGTAAGATTCTGGTGATTGGAGAAGTGTCATTGTTTTCCTCGAATAGCGAATTTCCTTCGGCCTCGGTAGCCATGGCTATGTGGCTAAAGTAATATTTGTCTACAATATAACCATATTTGAAGATCCGGATAACATTTTATTACCTTTATTATTTGTTCTTCTTGAATTTGTAATTAGTTTGTGAATCATATTTATCCAGTTTTATTATATAATTATTTCTTCATAGCTTGAAATAGGCAGGTAAGCAATACAGATTTCACCTACTGTGTAAGCCATCTTTATTTTCTATTCGTGCTACGATATTCTTCTTTTGAGCAGATTTCTTGCAAGTCTGTCGGAGCTTTTAACAGAGTACCTCGGGGTATACAAAGTAACTGAACTGATATTCAAAGAACGGGTTATATTGGATATTTACTTTACATAACGGTCACCAGTCATGCAGCCATTTCCAATAAAAAAAACTGAACTTACAACTGCCACCATGATCCACACAATAGCAAATACAATAATAATTAATAAATCATTAATTAATGTGTAATAACATCAATAGAAGCTAACTTCTGCATGACTTTGTCAAGCTATATACTACAGTACTATGACTGGACTTTTGAAAATTTCAACATCTCTCCACCGATCCTACTAAGAAGCTAAAAATATGATCCGTTTTCTACTTGTCTCTAGCGCTCTAGTTTCTGATTTTTTTAAATATTTACATTTAGTTCCCACTTCATTAGCTAATTTATACCATGGCTTTTTTTTTTTGTTATTTTTCAAATGTTAATTTAAATTTATAATATTACGGTACAATGTTTTTTTTTTTAAATTTAACTATCAGTTAACTAAAAGTCAAATGTGTTTCAAAATTTATATATNTTTCCACCGTCTGCACAGTTTCTCAAAACCGCTATTCAGTTATCTTGTATCTTGTATTCCATGGAACTTCTCTTTACCGTGTCAGCCCATCTCAATCTCGGTCATCCTCGCAGGCGCCTTTATTACAACCCCTTCTTCGTATCCCGTCTATATATATATATAGTGGATGTATAAGGTTGTTTAACATATGCATAATTGTTAGGAGCTTGATGGACCCTTTTAGACATTCTGAGGATGGCTCATTAGTAATCGAAAGTGTTTAAAGTGAAAATGATGATGTATTTAGTGCCAAAAAAAAACATAACAATAAATAACAAACAGTTTAAAGTTACTATGATTCAGTAATGACGACTATCAGATAAGGTTATTTTGATCTCTGCGTGTAGAATTGAGACGGTATCCAGTCGTAACATGTTTTGAAAAATAAATTGAATGCAGGGAGAAGAGGTATTGATTAATATTGGAGGGAGATAGAGGCTGCCTCTTGGAGAAATGTTCTAAAAGACGCAGGCGACTGGAGAAGGGGGTGGGGGATCTGCTCTGTATTCCGTAAGCCTTCTTCCCTCCATGGCTGAGGATTCCAGTGGGCTACAGGTCCGTTAGGAACAGCTCCATGTCGCAACAGTCTGCCTTTCTGGAAGAGCTTCTCCAGCTGCCTGGAATGCAACTCCCTGGAAAAATAACCTTTTTCTTCACACAGATGTATATATATTTATAAATATAAAGATTTTATAATCCTTTACTCTTGCTGAATATTGAATACTCGTATATTCTCATACTCGATGAGTGTTTTACCGAGAAAGCAAAGCTTACTCAGTACTACGAATAATAAGATTGAGATCGTCCCCTATTGACATAACTGCTCCCCTAGAGGGGACATACCCCCCCTCCTCAGAAAAAGAAAGAAAGAAATTTCTCAAAATTAATAATTCCAGTCGTTGCACAATTCTATTCAGGGTTTAGATATAAATATATAGATGAAAGTTAATTGGAAGAATTTTAGTTATCATTAAGACCCAGCCTAAATAGGTACCATGTAAGCTCACTCAAAAACGTAAATTTTAATTGTAGACAGAAGAGAGAAAAATAAAGAATACATGTGTCAATTATTATGATTATGTTAAATTATAGCAAATTACATTTATTATTATTAAATTATAGCTCTATCTTGCCTACAAAAATATTATTCAATTATATTTAGAGTATTACGTTTCTATGGATAAGGATAAGCTATATTCTTTTATATCTGTTTATATTTTGCATTATACTAATCCTTTATTTTTTTTCAGGTATAAATATGCTGTTTTTAAAATTAAATTCGTTGATGGTGATGAACTACTTATTAATTGTAAGGTATGTGATGTCTTTGCTAATTTCTGGCGAAGTAAACCAATATACGAACCAAATATAACTATAATAAGTAAACTCAAAGTATTTAATGTAATGTTAATTTGTTAATTTTTAATAATAAAAATCACTGTAATTTACTAATTATCAGTGCTACTGCACGTTGTAGCTATATAATGAATTATTAGCATGTTTTTCTATATTACCAATTAAGCTTTAGTAGTAATTAGCCATTTTAGGTACTGTTGTTATTTATAGTGTGTGGTTTTTGCCTTGCATCGCTCCCAACAAAACATTTTTACTGCAAATGAATGACCAAGACGTATAAAACTAAAGTAACACTGTTCATTACATTTATTTATATTTACTATGACTTTCATTCTCTCTCGAACGAATCTTGAACATCATCAGAGGGCTGAACTTTTTTAGCAGTAGAAAGTAGGTGTGCTATTCCTGGTGATGAATTCGATGTGAGGCCCTGCTCTATTTTTGACAGTCTAGCACCTTATCTACTGAGGTAAACAGTTCCTTACATCAGTTTTTAACACTAATATTTGAAAGTGATTAAATTATATGAAATTTTGTTGATTAATAAATACTGAATGCGATATGCGAAATATTTTCTAATTCACCATTTTTTGTGGATTTGAGGATTTCTTATCCATAAAAAAATGTGGACAGGAAATTCTAAATTTTCCATCTATATATTTTTTTTTTTTTCAATTCTCACTAGCACATATTAAGTCACCACACTATCACACAGTCACACACACACCCTCATATATATGCATATATATATATATATATATATATACACAAACAGTTCTTGTTGGTTGAGATTATTTAATAACATTTTTTCTGTGGCTGGCAAGAAATCAACAATAAAGTCCGTCACAGTGGAACTGTGCAAACTTAGCGAATACCTTAGCATTGAAATTATTGAACATTCTTAATTATTTAATATTTTTATGGGATGAATGAGTCAATTACTCATTGATGGACAGCAACATGAAAAGCCAAAGAAACTCAACTGTTTTTTTAAAGATCATTATTGTACACCTTAGGTAATCATGGTATAAAACATAAGTTACTCTATTCTACCCCTGCCAGAGTCAGAGGAGGCCAACTCTACACATAAATATCTTCCTTAATAAGTTTTCCTAAATAAGTTAGAGGATATAAATGTTTGAAAATAACATTTTATAACTNCCTCTCTCTCCTTCTCTTATACACCCACACACTCTCACATTATAAGAATTTAAAAATTTGTAATCGTTCCATTTTCCTCATTTTTTTTAAATAATGTATATTGACAACTAAAAGGCATTGCACAGGAAAGTGACGAAAAAAGCCCCCCCCCCCAAAAATAAAACAAAGAAATAAACGTAGTAGCAAGTGTCTACTGTGAATATATTAAACCTTTACCTGGCGAGTACAAGAGATCCTGTGAAGTGGATTCCTGTTCCTGAGCCTGAACCTCTAATTCTACACCCCTAGTGGATAGTTTTTTTTTTTTTTGTTTGTTATTTTCATTTCATCACTATTATTTGTAATGACCCAGAAATCATTGGTGTGCTCCTGGGAACACCCAGATCTGTTTATTGGGGATTTATGGCGCTCAACTGCAGAGGTTATCAACGCCACCCAGATCTAATTGTATAACATTTTTTATTGAAAGGGGAAACATCAGGTGCCAAAACGGTGTACTGACCACACACCTTCTCTAGTGTTACCAATTAACACATCCATGTGTTTTCTCTCGAAGTTATTACACCCTATAAATACCCTTTAATATGTTTACTATAAATTAGTTAATAAAAGACAGGAATCAGGATTATTTCGGCCACTATAACAACCTAAATTAATGGATTTTTTTTNGATCTGACATCGGGCGCGAAGTGAGTGAGGCGTACGCGAGGCGGGGGACGGAAGACGGCCGAGGCCGAGCAGTGTCTGAAAGAGGTCGGTTCATGCTCCCAGTAGATGGTCAGCAGAGGTAACTCCTCAGCCACGAGCACGGCCTGGAAGAGCATGGACTGGAGGAGGACGAGAGAACCCACGCCAAGGCGCACCTCCAGGGGACCCGTAGCCAGGGGTACATCCAGCGTGACCAAGGCGTCCCCGTGCTTCCCGGCTAGCGTCTGTCCGTCGCGTCTGAAGTCGCCCCTCGACACCCTGCTCGCGGTGGCGTTCACGACTAGCTCCACTCCCGCCCAACGCCACCAGTACTCCACATCCACTTTCAGCTGGAATATCAGCGTCGGCAGCTCCTTTGAGACCTTCTTGAGGAACTCGTCGGATATCTTGTTCGCATCTTCGGGAGTGATACACCCGGCACAGAACACGCAGCTCAGTATCACGGCTGAGCACAAGGTGAATTTCATTTTCTCTAATAGGAGACAACTCATCTTAAAGAAAGAAAACTGATATCAAAATGATATATATAAAAGAATACTTCTAAATATTACTAAATCAATAACGATTTGTAATAAATCACTAAAGTAAATAGTCTTATCTTAACTCAAGTGTCTTATCAAATATACTCAGTCTGCTGCATTTCAGAAATACAATTTTACTTATATTTCGGTTATTTTTAGAGTAAACTATTAGATACAAATAGTTAACTGCGTAAACTAAGCGAATTATTTTGCATCGTGGCTGATGAAAAATTGAATTTAAAGATTTTTCCATCATAAAATTAGTTCCTATATCAATAAACAAATCTTTCTTAAATTTAGATGCTTTAAACTAAATATTACGCCCACCACATCTTAAGAACGTATTGGTACTCGAAGTTGACGTTTCAGGTAAACGCTCTGTCTAATTCCTTCGATTTCACTCAATAACGAACTTTCAAAAACAGAATGCCAAGTATCATAAAAAAAAATCAACTTACTGCAGCTTCTAAGCCGTGAAGTTAAATACAGAAAAACCCCCACTTCTATTAGACTTTTTTTTTGGGGGGGGGGGTTCGGTCAAGGTTGATCCTAATAATTAAGTCGTGAACATTTGCACCAGGTGGCACGACGTCCCCTCTCGCCTTTACGATAACCCTGAATATGGCTTACAAACCATTGTAAGCCGAAACTTTGGCAGATAATTAAAAATACACATTTATTGTAAAATTGTATTTTTTGGATCTACCTGAACCGTACCCCAACAAAAAAAATATCCTTACTAAACGAAAAAGTTTTTAGATAATTTTTAGTGCAAGGGAACAGAATAAAAAATCTAACTGTCCCAGCCAGGACTCGAACCTGGATCCCCTGCTATCCGGGCCGGTGCATTTACCACTTATGCTACCGAGACAAGTCTGATAAGTNAAATGCACCGGCCCGGATGCAGGAGATCCAGGTTCGGGTCCTGGCTGGGACAGTTAGATTTTTTATTTCTGTTCCCTTGCACTAAAAATTATCTAAATTTACGTGGGATTAAAGACCACAAAATAAATAATATTTAGAAAAAGTTTTTATTGTTGCAAATGTTTCAGCCTAAATTTCAGGCCTTCTTCAGGGCAATGGGGAACATGATTTAGTTATCGAAGACCAGGAGACTCTCCCTCCTCCCACCACCCATATTCCCTAAAGAAGGCCTAAAATTTACTTCCAAACCTTAGCACAAATAAAAGCTTTTTTGGTTTGTAAATTAGTTTTTATTTCTTCAAATCCCAAGACCGAATCGCCCACCAAGCCTTTCTCAAATAGTTTGAAGTTACCCGATCTCTAAGATCCCCAAATTTAATTATAAAAGTTTGCAGTATGAGATTGAGTTGTTCCGCTATTGATATGAATTTGGTCGTGACAAAGGACAGTGAAGAGTTGTGATATACAGATATCATAACCCCCCTCTCTAAATTCCCCTACATCCTAACTGGCGTTGCTTAAAAATTTTTAATAAAAATCAGGGGTTCAAAAGAAAACATAAATCCAAATGTCCTCGAAAACAATCCTTACTCCAATTGGAGTATTGCAATTGGTTAATATTTATAGTATTGTATGTGTTTATGTGACGCTTTCCTCTGGTCATATCTCTTATCAAAAACGAATCAGGGGGATCCACTCTGGAACGAATACCATTTCGTTCTGGAATGCATTCACCCTTTCAATTCGCATTTAAAAGTAATATGCCGAATTCATTCTTTTTAAAAACAGCTAATTGTGGCTCAAACGTAAAATAAGAACTGCACTTTAAAAAGATAGAGCGATTTAACTTGGAAAATGCATGAAATATGCACCCACAGGCTTATCGCACAACAACCACGTCTTCCTTCGCGAAGACATCCTTTAAACCTTAACTCGTCGAGTTCTTATCGCCCCAATGAATACCATTCAACTACAAACGGCACGTGGAAATCTATTTTTTTTTTTTTTTTTAAGAACAGAACTTTTTGTTAATAGCTTAATTTTTTTTATAACTTGCTTTGGTTTTCCAGCAATTTTTTTATTTTCTACTTATTTCAAATATATATATAATAGTTTTT
>KZ807850.1:210561-226005 GCA_000696205.2 Oncopeltus fasciatus
CTGTCACGGTCAGTATTCAACTGTTGAATACGGACCGTGACAGTGAACGTATGTATTCGGCCAGAAGATGGACAATGTCCGAAAGCGCTCGCTAACGGGAGATGGTGTACAGAAACCAATGAAGACGGAGAATATAAGGTATGAGAGTTCAATAATTATTATTTTTATTGGCCGGGTTTCCCAAACACTCCCTGCTGAAATTGTCAGTCCTGAAGATGGGATACTGGTGACACGACGTCCCCTCTCGCCTTCATGATAGCCCTGAAGATGGTTTACAATGTAGGCTGAAACGTCGGCAGATGATTAAGAAGAATACACACTTTTTAATTTGTATTATTTAGATCAATTTTGACCGAAACACAACAAAATAACATCTATAATGAATCTTTACGTCAAAAAAAACTCTCCATTTGTATATGTATGAGTAAATTTCCCCTGCAGTCTTCTCTTGTCTATATATCCAATAATCCCGTCATTTTTTATGCAATGTTCTTAGTAACTCAAGTAGTTTACTGCACCCAGTAAGCGAGCTAATTGTGATTTTGTCGAAATCTTATGTTCTTTGCTAACTCTTACTTATGTATTGACTTTTGATGTCATCATGTATGCAGTAGATACAAGAAAGAATTATAGGCAGAACGGGCTGAGACATTCTTCTGCCGAGGATTTAAAAGGAAGGAAGATAAACTCTCTTACAACGCGATGGCGGTCGTGCATTTCCTGTGTTATTTGCTGACTTGTACGAAGCTATGATTCACACTCCATTCATAATCCGTGAAAAGATGCAATTAACGCCATTATTTCGCTTGTTATTATCTCCAGCCGTGTTGTGCAACCCTTTAGTAAGGTGTTCCTCTCAGCTGATACCAATGGAAATCAAGATATTCACATTGGTTCTTTCGCCGCGTATTTCGAGGATTTTTTTTCTATTTTTATCCCTCACACTTAGGAATAAATGTCCGTTCATTATTTTACTTGTGTTGACCTGAACATTTCTTATTAAATAACTTTATTTTTCTAAATATAAATTTATAATTATTAATTTTTTTCTCAATTGCAATAACCAGTGTTGAACTTCATTTCCCTAAACTTGCGTCCGCTGCTTCTAAAACTGATTTTAAATACTCTCTTATTAGACTGATTGTGCCCATGAATGGATATTTCTTTGGATGGCGAATTTCGATGGAAATAAAATCGTCTAAATTAAGAGTTTTTGACCATAGAGATTATAAATAGAGAAGTTGTTGGGGTTTGGTCAAGGGTGTAACCTACCTTACAGCTAACCATAATCGACTTTTCTTCTGCGCTTAAAAGGGATATATGTGGGTGTGTGTGTATGTGGTATCTATTAGGATTGGAAAATGTATCGAGAAAATTTTATAGAAAATTACTTGAATACTTAAATAACCCTAAATATGTCCCTAACCAGATTACCTATGAAATGTATTTTATTTTATTAATGGTCAAGAAAGAAATATAAAGAATTGTTTTGAATTAAAAAAACAAACAGAAATTTACATTCTTAAATGATTTTAGTTGGGATTCGGTCAAGGTAGATAAAAAAAATACAAATTTAAAAAATACACTTTTTTTTAAATTTGTATTTTTTTTTTTTTTGGATCTACTCTTGACCGAATCCCAACTAAAATAATTTAATAATAATATCTACGGTCAAAAAACTCTCCTTTTGAACATAAAACAGAAATTTACATTTTGTACTTTCTATGATGTAGTATTTCTAAATATAGGAAAACATGAGCTCTTCCTATGCTAGTATTAAAGTATTTCACAATTCTATAGAAAATATCTTCATCTTTCATTTTAAACTCACATTTTTTATATTTAAATAGATAAAAGTAACATTCTACCGTTAGACGTACTCTTTTGGAGGCAGATGAATGAAATCCCTTCAGTTCTAACATCTGTAAAGATGACAGAACCCTTACAGATATATACAGATATATAAAATACATGAATCCCTCACATACTGTCGGGTTTCCTTATTGTGCAAGGACGAATGTATTTGCGCTGTTCAACTATAAATACCAGACCTTGCCCCACGTCTCTCTAAACATACTTTCATTTGTTTCTTTTGAAGTTCCTCTCAAACCGACTGTGTCTGACTATTTATTCTATGTTCTTTCAGCCAACCCTACGAAGATACTATATGAGTGGGTGTATGTATGTATATACATCTACGGTATCAATACACATGTATTAGCGATAAATTAAAGTATAGGGAATCAAATGCTCCCTAGCTCCTAAATTAAATTTTTTTCTAAATAATTTTTAAAATTTTGACCATTGACAGATTTTTCCGCATTTATTTGAACCAACTAAATATCACCCCCTAGATCGGAAAAAAAAGTATTTTTACATGGACTTTAGGACAAATTATTTTAGTCCGAAATAATGCATTATCCAACTTGTTATTCATTGTTACATTTAAGGTGGGATATAATAATAAAAAGTGTGTGTGGGCATATATCTAAATCCGTGTATAATTTCTAACGTAATTTATGTATAATAGATTTGTAAAAATAAATAAATCCCTTTAATTACACATAGGTTTTATTGTTTCCCACTTATAGTCTGGCTTTTTAGTTTTTATCAAGGGATCTATAGTTTTATTCTCGTTCTTAAATAAGGGAGTTATATATACTAATATACGTTCCTATATATTGTTTTTATTATTCTTAATTTAGCCCGTACTTAAAAGTTAAAGCGATTTTATAGAATGAAACTATTCTAAATTTTTAAAATTCAATCTAGAACTAAATGTCATTCATATTCTAACGACGCCCTGTTGGCCAGAAATTTCTTCAAGTGCTATTGAAAATAGGTTTCAGAAATCTATGTTCTTATTTACAAATATAATAAAACAATAACCTAATGTACAATAAATCATAGTATATATNTATATATATATATATATATATATATATATATACACTATGATTTATTGTACATTAGGTTATATATATAAAACTATATTTCTCATAACCTTGCAATTTTATCATAGAGTGTGGAGTTCATATTATTATGCTTGTTGGAAGCACCATTGTATGTATATTTTTTTTTTGCAATATTTAGATTTTATGACACTTCTTATATTAAACACTGTATCAAGAGTTAGTATTTTTTTCTTTTAAATCTTTCCAATGCCATGGCCATTTAAAAACATCTGGAAATTCGAGTGTAGGGCGTTCCTACATATATCTATCTGGAAGAAGACTCTGTAGAGAGCGCGGGAACACAACCTCCCGACCTTGGGAGAACTACTACCTCCGCCATCTTGCTCAACTACCTAGACACCGCCTTCCTCTCTCATTTCTACCTCAGTGCCCATTTCACTATGTTCTATATTGGATTTGCTTACTAATCGATATCACAGAGTGTGGTCGATATGAGAATATCAATGAAACAATACTGTTATAATTAAATTTATTCGTTTCTGTAGTACAAATATATTCTAGCTGACTGTTATTGCTATCTGTTGATTAATTCTCTCGGGCATTGCTCTGTCGTGAAAGTGATCGCATGATCGCATCAAATGTGAGAGACTTTATCATATAATACCAAATAAAATTGACTTTTATAGCATCCTTTCAATGGAGCTCTAGCAATGATATTTCTAGCACTATCTGTGATTTATTATGTTTTATATCAATGTGGGTTCTCCTTAATACCACCATTTTGTTTTTAAAGTAACAACAGGTGGTAAATGTAATATGTTCTGGTATAAGTAGTCACCAAAGAGAATATGAAAAAAGAAAACTGGTACTGATGCTTTTCTGTTGTAATTTATTTTCAAATCATAAAATAATAACTCTTAAGACTCAATATGGCTGGCAATAATGAAGCAGATGAATCTCCAAATCTCTAGTAATCTACTCTTTTACCCATATTTTTTTTTATTGGGTATTTTCAAGGGAGTCTACCCCCTGAATAGCTCATTTATTACAAAAAATCTGTATAATTTTTTAAATATCCGTCGTGCAGGAATTTTTAAGTAGACTTGAAATAAAAGAGATAATTATGTAAATAACCCCGAGAATATATGTTATTCTTATTTTTAATTTACATTTAATTTAAACTTCTAATTTTCTTGATTTTCCAAGCAGTAAATATATATTGAATATGTCATGTGTTATTTACTAATTGATTTGCAGCAATTCCAACTGATTAAGTGCGAAAATGAATCTACAGAAATTCTGGGCTACTGATAAACCCTTACTCCAAGTTAAGTTGGACTTCATTCCTGCAATTCCAGAAAAATAAAAATTATTTTTGATATAATTTTAATAAACTTTTAATTGAAGATCAGGTTTCAGGTAACTTCTAATTGTTCAGTTTCGCTATGTAATTCCTACCTTTTTTTTTCATAAATTACAAAAAAAAGTTTTTTATTGAATTAACTCATTTAGAGAACACACTTCAATTGTTACTTTAATGCTAAATGTCGAATTTTGTCTCATGTTAGCAGCAATTTCGTTCATTAGCGTTTTCTATTTATATTAAGGGATTCAGATAAAACCCCCTCGTCTGAATGTTTGATTCTGGTATATATCCATATATTCTGTTCTGTAATTTAGGTTATTATAGCACGTGACGTTATATTGAAATATATAATTGATAATTTGAATATTTCGGCCGATATAGTCCAGTGACAACTTAAATAGAATTGTAGCTTGTTACTCCCACTTTCATTTCCCCAACTTGATTTATTTATCGGGAATTTTTTTAACCGTTGCATTGACAAAAAAGTACTTGACGCTCCTAAATTGTAAAGTAGAATTAAGGTTTTAGAGAACTCCCACTCCATCCCTCTAATTGTTCAATATTTACTAATTGAATCCTTCTTTTCTCTAAAAATCAGTCATAGTTGTGCTTTTATTGGACTGAGATAAATATTCCCGCTGCATCGAAAAAACTGTTTTTAATGATTCATGAAGATTATGGTTATGCCCTCCTAAACTTTAGCACAATAATGAACTCAGCCTTTATTTATTTATTTAAATACGACATACCGAATTTCAATTAGGAAATCTATGGATTCTAGGCCTTTATAGATCTGATAATAGCTAGCCTTCATATTTATCGTTTAATGGATTCGAATAAGACAACGTATAAATTTTTCTTACAATAAAAATTAATATTTATATATTATTANACACACACACACACACACACACACACACACACACACACACACACACACACACACACACACACACACACACACACACACACACACACACACACACACACACACACACACACACACACACACACACACACACACACACACACACACACACACACACACACACACACACACACACACACACACACACACACACACACACACACACACACACACACACACACACACACACACACACACACACACACACGTGTGTGTGTGTGAATTTGTGTACGTATTTGTATATACAAATTCATTCATATTATATTTTTGCAACTTAATAGCTTATTTAATAAATAATTTAATGAATCTAATTTTTCGCTTAAGCTAAAGTTATTTTCAGATATATACATTTACATTGATAAAAAAAGTATTTTGCAGACATTTCCAAAATGTATTTTTACGGTCTGCCAGTAATCTATATATATATATGAATTATATAAATAGATATATAGAAACATATATGGATATATTTCATGCATTTAATATTTATATATGTGTACAGCTGTAGAAGTCTACTTGCCTACTTATCTTTGATAATCATAAATTAGCAAGACAATACAATTGTTGTTTTGACTGCTTTTACAAGTTTATATATTGTTTACAGTGTTCATGATTTTTGCCAAGTCGTAAATTAATGACAGGCGTAATTATTTACCCTTATAAATCCGGATCGTGGCCTAAAAATAGTTTAATAATTTATTGAAATGTATGTTTGTTTATAGGAGTGCTTGTTTGTCTATGTGTAAATATTGGTCCAGCTTGAGCGTTTGCCACTAATACAATTTCACTAATTACGTAATTTTTGGGTCTTAAGTACCATTTTAAACACGGCTAACCCGTAAAAATTGTGTATTTTCATCCTGATGAGCTACACTTATACTTATGCGGAGATTCCAATTACAATTTACCAGTAAGTCTCCATTACCTCAGTGAATTTCTCGGATGGAGGGTGTGGACTTAATTGGTAAAGGGAAACCTGCTCTGAAGAGCCCCCCCCCCTTCTTTACCCCTTCTACCTGCTCTGCTTTTGAGAATATTCACTTCACCAGAAATTCGCTCAAGTGATACATTTTAGTGAGGACTTTTTTTTTTTTGGTTACATGGTAAAGTTTAGCCGCGCCATCTAATCAGATTTCCATTAAAGGTGTGTGTAGTACGAGTAAATGACATTTAATATGCAAGTCAGAGATATGGCCACTAAGATCTAATCTACTGTACAATTCCATCTTTAATAGGCGTTTTTCTTTTAAAAAAATTTTTTTTCATGGAACATTAATGTTAGAAATTTACATTTCATCTGCTATGTTCTTTAAACTTTTTTTTTGTATCTCAAATTACAATGAAGATATTATGATTGTAATGTTTAGACTTTCCTTTCACAGATTTTTTTTTTTTTTTTTTTTTTTAAGGGTTTGTAATGAAAAGCTTAAATACTGAATTTGATTTCTATATTTTTAAAACAAGAGGGCTAGTTTATTAACAAAGTTTGTAATTTTTATATATGACTAACCTTTCGTCAAATAATTAATTTTTAACAACATTTCTAATGTTTTGTTTTGTAATATGTATTATACAAGAAAATAAAACATTAGATGAGTTCGTCATTGGTTTAAATCGGTTTAGGGAACGGTTTAAGGCGGGCTTCTGGAAGATGTCAATAATTATTAATAATATATTATTAATTAATAATAATCATAGAATTTAGCAGGCATAAACTAAAATTTGGTTATATTTATGGTGGAGGAGTTGTTGTACGTATTCATTATATGTGTTAAATCTGTTGAGCACAATAGGGGAAAAACGTAATTTTCCAATTATTACGTTTTATAACATTTTACCGAAGAAAAAATACAAAAAAGATGTTTAAGAATTCAAATATGAAAGTTAAGACTCTCTTACTTTTCCTTTGGAAAGTTTGAAGTCGGTTTTAGGGAACTAACCTTTTACCCTCGTGCCCTTTCTAACTTGAGACATCAAATTAGAAGGTAACCACCGTCAGCCTGATGTCAGTTAAATATATGTATATGATATTTTAAGTTTATCATTCATTTTATCATTCTCTTATACACTATTACTGTTGTGCTGATATTATATTATTATTGCTGGTACAGTAATATTTTCATCGGCTAATTTTTCTTCTTTCAAACTCTTTTTGCAGCATTTAAAGAGTCATTCCTCGCCTTCATGTTGGAAATATAAAATGAAATCCCGTTTCTAGTTGTACTTTCTAGGTTCCCCACCATGGAGGAGTGAAAGGTCTCCGGGTCGTGAAAGGGCATGCCAGGATTGTACAGAGGTCAATGAGTGCACATCCTCGAACAGAGAGTCCTCGGCAGGGGTGAAGTACGAATCACTCAGGAAGGATGAGGCGGGGAGATCAACTTATAGAACCAGCACACTCTAGTAAATATGGCAAATGAGTTTAAAAAAAAAAAAAAAAAAAAAAAAAAAAAAGGGGTTAGGTATATTTAAAATTAAAAAAAAAATTTTTTGAAAGATATTCTGCATAAATTCCTTTCTGGTTTGGGAGTTTACAAATTGATTGTATGTCAAGTTATTAATTTTTATATCTAATATGTTGGGAAAATTAGTCAGGGTTTCGGCCAGGATCAGAAAAATAAAATGATACAAAATTGTCGGGTTTTATTTTATTGTTGCCGACGTTTCGATTTGTCTTGTAAGTCACCATCAGGACGATAGTGATGTTCGGAGAGATCTCGGAGTGAGGTTTATGCTCGCATCTCAGAGTGAAATTCTCCACTCCTATATATTGTTAAAGACTAGAGAAGTAGGTAGTGTGCGGAGCAGATCTGCGCGGAAAGAGGCCAATTGAAGGATAACAGCTGCTTCCTCTGTCTCCTTCAGAAAGGAAGTCGGCTTACTGGGTATTTCAGATGAGAATGTTCAAGCCCCCCTGAGTCAGTGATAAGCTAGTCTCCGTCTGTGGCAGTACCGCGTCTCGGTAACAGTCATAAGTGACAGTTTTTTAAATAATTTATCGGTAATAATAAAATAATTACCCAATAGTTATGCAGTATTTTATTTTTCTGATCTTGGCCAAAACCCTGACTAATTTCTCCAGCATAATACTCGACGGCCAACCAACCTCCAACCATGTAATAGCTAAAACAGCAACACCCCAATTTGTTAAATTTAGTTGGCAAACACCACCCAAAGAATAAGGTATGAATGAAAGATGAAATTGAAAAATGTTTAATATTTTCGTACTTAATAACAGATTTCGCGTAACGAAATATTACTATTCTTATTGATAGCGTGACGCGACCATTGACACATTTTAGCTATGTGTCCTACAGTAACGCACATTAATTCCTCAACTCCCTTCTTATTGTAGTCTATTGCAGCGTTGGTTTCCATAGTACGGGAAGCAGGACGGACACGAGCGGACGGGATTTGACCGCAGGAGTTGACCCAAAGACCGCGGACTCGGAACCTGCTACCTGAACCGTAGTAACCGCGACTCGGCATCAAGCTTTCCAATAGCGCTTTTCCTGGTGGTTTTGCGGTCTGTTCTATCTCTCCTTTCACTGCTACTCTCGGGAACTGGTGATCTGCGCTATTTCTGGCACCCCACACTCAACAGTGCCTTCAGCCGTCTGCTAAATACCTGTTCTCTCTTAAACTGAAGATAGTCATGTCTCATAATTCAAAATCATTAGACACACTATGTAATGACAGTTTCCAAGTGGTTATAGTGTAATTTTATAATTTTAATAATAAATAAATAAATGGATAAACCTAGTTTCTTCGATAAATAATCTAAAAGGTTATTTTCACTACCAATGAATATAGAACTATCATACCTTCTATTATCCGTCTTCATTGGTTTCTGCAAACCATCTTCTGTTGGCGAGCGCTTTCGGACATTGTCCATCNTGTTTTGAATCATTTTTTGATATTTTCTCCAATTTTAAAAGACATGCATATATATATATATGTATATAGTAATCAAGAACAGGTGGGATAGAGAGCAGTGCACACACAAAAAGAAAAAATCACAAGGAGTACACTTTTCGGGGATCTTTCGCCGTTCGTCGGTGAGGAGTTAAGAGATACTCTTCCAGATACCAGTCTCTATTTGCTTTTCACCAACGAAGGGCGAGAGGTCCCTGAAAATTTTGGCCTTTGTGATTTTTTTCTTTTTGTGTGTGCACTACACTCTCTATCCCACCTTTTCTTGATTGCTATATATCGCAGCCGCGAGTGTCTCATTTTCTATTTATACTTTCAGTGTGTGTGTGGGGGGGGGGGGAGGGTGTGTGTATGCGTTACACCCGTGTCAGGGGTTACACAGAGATATTGAATAATTTGGGAATTTACCTTAATCAAAAATTTTTGTCTTAGTGGCCTAGTAGCTAAAATTAGTTAATATTTAAAGTACTGGTTTCACGTCTTGAGATGTCTTTGAATCGATATTAGTTAGTTTAAGAGTTTGAGAATCGATGGTTGCCAAATGGGAAAGGTGACTTAATAACTCATTCCATGGGAGGCTCTTTGGAAAGAAGAAAAAAAGAGAAATAATCTTTTCACTGGCTGCCTTCTCAGGGAGTCTTTGTGAGGTCCTGCAGGGACTCTTTCACTGGACGCACAAAAAAGGGAGTATCCTTCTGCCGAGGCCTGAGCTATCGGCTTTCTGTATTGGCTTACCTAAGACCCTTTACACAAGAGCCCTGTAGGGCGTTACCACTTTCACATCTAAATCAGGATCTTAAGGAACGCCCCTTAAGAGGAGCACAACTTTAGGACGGCGCTAAATGCCTAAGAGCTCAGCTCTCCTAATTTTAGTTTTGAAATGAATTCTATTCTGTTTCCTCTTTTTTACTTCTCATGCAACTCCACTTAGGAACGTGAAGAGAGAATCAATCTATAGCTAATCGTCTTATTCTATGGCGTCCATGTTCTATCTAGTACATGGCTCAAAGCAGCCTATTGCTTCTTGATAAGAGCTAGCTTTTCCAGAAACTTTAACGTACTTAATCCATTAAGTACCCTTGTAAATTATAAGCAACAAACAACAATCGCTTATAAGGTTCTGAAGGATAAACGGAAGTGAAGAAGCTGATATTCGTTTCTTGGCGTCAGCGATATGTAGCCTTTTATATCGAAGTACTCAATACTTCTTCTTCTTCTTCTTTTTTTTTATAATCAGTGTTCTGCCCTTACATAGGGGTTTGGTGGTTGAAGGAAAACTCAGTATATAAAAAAAAATACATAAAAGAATCCACAAAATGCATTAATAGTAGGTTATCTGGCTTGTAAAAGAAAGGTATTGCCTGTAATTGACAAAGGAATATATTAAGAGAAAAAATAGTGACACAATTGTTGAGAACTTTGAATGTCTCATATGCGTGGAAAATATTATTTATACTTCTAACATTTTATGGTTAGTACGCATAAAATATTAGAAACACAAAAAAAATTTTTTTTATTAAGGTTTTTTATTGACTACTGAGAAGCGTTTGGCAGATTTAATAGAAATAAATTAGAGACTCTATTAGAATTCAAAGTATCTCGCAAACTCAAAGATTAATTATAATAACGTTGGGTAATAGTGTAGGTAAAGTTACTCCCGAATGTAATTTGAGTAATATTTTTGCTATGACGATAGGTGTAAAGCAAGGCAATACACTGTCCGCTGCTGTCTTCATTTCTTGTCTTACATTACACTATGTGCTTCTGTGGAAGATATTTACCCGATATCTTGGGTTATTTAATCGTTGTAAGAGTTTTTTGTCACGCTAAATAACCAAATAAAATATATATATAGCACCAAAAACTACTCTATGGGCACCTACATACACACGCACATGTAGTGGTTGTGGTCGCGTCACGCGTCCTGGGTTTTAATACTGCCCCCCAAGTCCCTTTTTTGAGCTATTAGTTCTAAATTTCCTTACCAGAGTGCGCTGCACTCGTAGTGCTTGTGTGCCAGCGAGAAGCTAGTTTACTCCTTCTTGACATCATGCTGTGATTGCCGTGGCATGATTTTGGAAGGCGATCCATTCTCCCCTCCCCCCCCTACACGTCAGTCTGCAGGTGACAACTCATAAAGGTTGTAGAGTGACCCCTACTGTTGTTTAGCCAGGCACACCTAAATACCCCATGAGATGGCTAAATATCTTTATTTTTGTATTATATATGTATATATATATGTGTGTGTGTGTGTGTGTGTGTGTGTGTGTGTGTGTGTGTGTGTGTGTGTATTATGAAGTTATTCATAAATGTCCAATATAGAAGTTACCTATTACTGAGAAGACAAAAAAACAAACAGTTAGAGGCTGGGCTGTACAATGACGTCACAAAATTGTTAACGGTTCCTTTATCGCCTCTTACTACGTTTAACCTCCATGTCGATCTTCATTGACGAGCCTGGGAAACCTGCTAGTTCGTAGTGCTCCTGCTCACTGCGAACTCCTCTCTCTTCCTGAATGCCTTGCTGAAGTACAGCTTGTTGGAGTTTGGACTCTTACTCTTACTAGCCCCCGTCTCCTGTCCGCTCTACCTCCGCCCTTAATTACATCCCCTCCATTGTCTAGAGGATACGTTCCAGTCCTAGACTCCTTTAACTCCCACCAAACAGAACTAATTTCTCTTGTCTCTTGTTTCGCTCTTGTCTTTCATTTCCAGTGAGCGTATGGAAATGTGATTACTCTCACTCTTTTTCTTTTAATTAAAAAGGGTAAGCTTAAAGAAGAGGTTTCGGTCATTCAATCCTGGCGTACTGCTGGTTCAAATTCCACTCTGAAAATCTTTTATCCTCCTCGACCCTAAGTAGTTGAAAGATAGTTTAATTTTTAAATACTGGGTGTTAACTAATAACCTGAAGTACTGAAAGATATATTGAACAGGATGGAATGCTAAAACAAATAAAGAATAATTCATTCCCATTTATAAATTTGAAGTAAAATAGAATTTACACTTCTGTCTCGAAGAAAATAGATCTGTCTCGAAGAAGTTCTTATGCAAGTATATAATTTTAACGGACCATATTTTTTATCAATTTTTAGTGCAAGGGAACAGAATAAAAAATCTAACTGTCCTGGCCAGGAATCGAACCTGGATCCCCTGCTATCCGGGCCGGTGCATTTAAGAATTATGCTACTGGGACAAGCCTTATAAGTTAATAAATTCCCCGCACTAGTGTCGAGAGTCTCCGAGGAGTCGGAGAGTCTCCAAATCTTGGAGGTATAGACTCTCGACACAAGTGCGGGGAATTTATTAACTTATCAGGCTTGTCCCGGTAGAGTAAATGCCAACGCACCTGCCCGGAAAGCTAGGACATCCAGGTTCGAGCCCTGGCCAGGACAGGTTAGATTTTTATTCTGTTCCCTTGCACTAAAAATTGTTCAAATTTACGTGGGATCGCAGGCTCTGCGCAGACGTTGAGGACTTCCCGGTTGGTTCAGAGGAGGTTCGAGTTCCAGCATGGTTCTAGTTGGACGCGTACTGAAAGCTGATATTCCTCCCGCTGCTTGTGCAACCATGACCCTGACGTCCATGAAATCCTCCTGGGAAAACTTAACCAGTCTCGTTGGCTGTCGTAATGAAGTAGCTCCTTGTTCGCCTCACGTCTGTACTTGGGGGTAAACTAAATAACTAACTAAAAACTAAACTCTCTTAAGTACTAAGTGCAGTCGACTTATCCCCACTCCTCCACCTAACACAAACTGTCGTGTTAGAATTACAAGAATATCTGTTCATGTGTACATGCAATTCACCATCTCATCTAAATCTGGCATTCATAAGCTAAATGTTTTTAAAATTTAAATAATAAATCTAATATAAAAATCTAGTTTGACTCATTGGAAAAAGTTTCTTTATCTAATCATACAAGGCTCAGGACAAACTTTTATTTATAGATAAATACCTTCTCTTGGGGGGATTTGAATCCTCAGTGCCAGGATTGCGTTTTCCAAACGGATCCCAAGAGCCACGCTGACAGGGTTACTATTAGTAAAGAACAAGACAGATAATATTTACACTGCAAGCATTCACCTAAATTATTAAGGCGCTTTACTAACGTCATAATAACTTTGAAAAAGACTTCCTGCTTGAAGTAAACATTCTAAAATATAATATAAATATTAATTTTCTTGTGCTACCGAGACAAGTCTGATAAGTTATTAAATTCCCCGCACTAGTGTCGAGAGTCTAACCTCCTAGGCAGACGAATCGATATCGTCTTATGCTCGAAGGAGCTGACATTGTCAAGCTGTTTAAATCACTCTCGTTATTTATTTTTAAATTTTCATTTTATAAATATTAATTTTCTTGTGATATTTTATCCCACGTAACTGTCCTGGCTGGGACAGTTAGATTTTTATTCTGTTCCCTTGCACTAACAATTATTCTCAAATATAGGATAATGACGGTTAAATCTATGAGAAAATTACGTACATTATTAATATAATTTTGATTGATACATTTTTACTATTTGTGTTTTCAAAATCAGTCTGTTCCTCGAAGGTTAAAAATGAGTAATTTACCTATGTCTTAGTTACACAAATACTATTATTTTTTAAATTATAATTCTATTTATCTTTAGGTATTATTCATACTACAAAGATACTGATGGCTGCTATTTATCTGTGCCCCCTCTCCCTGATCGTTGTTCCATATACTCTTAGTTTTGAGTGATGTAACCTTCTTATGCATGCGAGCACGAACTCCTGTAGAAATCTTGGCACTAAGACGTAATCGAGTATTCCCCTTGTCAAACCTCTGCCAGACTTCTGAGACACCTCGTACAGGAATTGCTGTTATCTGTGTCAGCCATTTTCGCCTCCTCCAATGCCTTCTAAATATACCATACGCTTTTTACAGGGATTTTCTTTCGTGGCTTTCCGGGAGTAAATCGCCTGTGCAGATTACAACTTCCATGTAGGTCTTCCTATAGGGCTCATAACTTTGGTTATATACCGAATACAATAAATTATAAAAAGTTGATTAAAAGAGAACACAGTATACATAATAAAGAGTCTCCATAAGTGTTAAAATAGCTCTTACATAAACATTACTTAACTAAAAAACTTTTATTTTATTCAACAATTATCAATTAAAAATATACAATATCTCCTTTTGTTTGTAAATATATTATTTCACTTTAATAATTTGAACTTTTTTTCTCTTGCAAATGAAACTTTGTTTTGCGAACAAAAAACTAACTCTTGTTCAGAAGAATTTTTTATAAAAAGTACTAATATAAAATTTATAATTACTATTCGAGTGTGTATTCTTAAATACAAAATAGCTTAACTAACAATTTATATTATTATTTTGTTTGAAAAAAATGGGTTTTTTTTTTCATGTAGAAACTGTTAAGCTTGTAAAAGTTTATTCTTTAAATAACAGAGAATTAAACAAGGAATAAATGTTCTTAACTGAGCCTTATTACATTTGAAAATCTTGGAATGCGAATCTTCAAATTACATTAAAAATTTTTAATTAAATAATGTGGAGAGTGCGCCACTGAACTTTATATATAAATCACAAATATTTTTTAATTTAAATTTAATTTTATAAATTTAAAATTCTAAAATATGTACAGATGAATTCATGAAAACTGTTTTCGGCTTCCGGTATGACACTATCTCCTTTCCTATAATTAATCGTAATTCAGATTTTATCATATGAATATTGATAGGATCCTATATCAGTCCGTCACGTAGAAGCTACGTTAGCTAAGAATATTTCCCTTAGTTCACTAAAAATGGACATAACTAAATGTATTTTGAGTAAATAATTAATGAATAAATAACTTATATGATCTTAAAAGTCGGCGAGAGAAGAATGTACGTAAAAATGTGAGATACCTAAGATTGAATGTTTGGGGGGCACTTAACATTTCCAATTACTTTCATAAGTATTATACAAGAAATGTAAAGGTAGTTAGTTAGATTGTAACGTGGGATTACATACCACAACTAATATCATTATTTCATAAGTTTTGTTCTTAATAAGAGTTTTTTTTTTTTAATTGTAGAACATTCAAGTTATAAAATTGTAATTTTTACTATCTTTTTTCCATAACTGTAAAAGTAACACAGATATCACGATTATAAGTTTTCTTCTTCCTATCATTCTATTACAAATAAGTATTATTTTTGTAGAAAGTGCAATTATCTTTAAAAAAAATAAGGGAGTACGCCCAACCTTCAAACATATATTCTTAAATAATATCCCTACTTTAAAATTTCCTTAAAATATTTAAAATA
>KZ807850.1:250618-263885 GCA_000696205.2 Oncopeltus fasciatus
TTGAGTTTCATTGTTTTTTCTTGTGTAGCACTCATTTTCTTTTTGTTCCTCTTTCCTTTTTTTTTTTAATTGAATTTCTTAGTTTTTTATTTTTATTACTTATTTATTTTATTTCTGTACTTGTAAATATTCTCATAGTTCTGTTAAAAAAATTTATTTTATTAGCCTATTGTTTATTTATACTTATTATTTTTATTGTTGCAACTAGGTCAGAATCAGCTATACTGTCAGCTGTGACCTCTTTGTTATTCAAGGGGACTTGTTATGTCCCAGGATAAAATTTATTTTTTTTCTTCTTCTTAAATATCTGCAAAGATAAAACATTACTATGATTCACTAAACAAGGTAGTAAAATCTTTATCATTTTAGTCCGACAAGAAAGGGTTGATTGGATTGGAGTCCGATGACAAGGATTAGGGTGAAATTGGAGCTTGCTGTGGAAGAGTGTGAAGCGGGTGGAGATGTAATCTTGGATATAAGGTCTTAATCTTGATGAAGAGTGAAGTTGGACACATAATATGAGGGATTTTCAAATATTCTTAGTATTTTAGATTTAAAGGATTGTATTCGTTGGATATTGGAAGGCTTAGCGGCACCCCAAAGTTCTGCACCCTAGGTCCAGATTGGTCGTATTAATGTCTTGTAGAGTCATATGAGTTATCTTACTTTCTGTTTAGTATGTTCGCCCAAGTTATATCGTGAGTCAAGCGGAAGGAATCAGAGAGATGTAGGAATAATAATAAACTTACTAGTAAGTGGAAGTCATTTTCACTGTTGGAAATCAACTTGGACCCTTTTGGATTTCGGGGGTTCTCGATTCTTGGACTCAATTTTGATTTACTGTTCCACTGCTGGATAGCGTCGAGGTGGTTTCGTAAGATGCAGGATTCAGGTTAAGGATTAGGATGGGAAAATGTGATCGCTCTCTCAACAGAAATATATAAAACTCTTAAATAAATTGAAATGTCTCTTAAAAAAACTCATTTACAAGGCATGTCAACACTATACTTTCCACAAAACACTGCAAGAAGACTAAATAAGTTAGCCTCGAAGCCCCTCATGTCGTGGGGAGGCATTTTTTGGGTATGCTTTACCTCTCATTTGCATCTTATCTGCTTTATTATATTATTGTCCCCTGGTATAGATATCAATACATAGAATAAATAAGAGTATTGTGTATGCATTCAGGACTTCTGAGCACAGTTCCTCATGGCGGACTGAAGGTAAGGTCCACAGCCGAGATACTCCACTCCTTAATTACGAAGGAAGTGTGTTGCTCTTGTGCCTCCTGGAGAAACACTGTACCTGGATCCTGGTATTATTTATTTATTTATACATATTTGAAACATTGCCTTCATTAGGACCCCCTTCGATAAGTGTTATTATTAACTTAAGAAGTGTCATGGTTATTTATTTGTATCTTCCTTCAATTTATGATTATATATTATATTATGATATTATGTATCACTGTCCATTCTGATAATAAAGCCCCTAAAGGATTGTCTTTATGACAGATTCTTCGATATTTTCTCCGGGTTGTGTGTTTGTGTGCGTGTGAGTGACTATAAGCAATGTTCACAGCTTTCAGTTGTTCTAAATGAAATTTGGCTTGATTTATAAATTTGAAATGAAATATGTAAGAAAGGTCGTTAGATAATAAAATCAGACTAAGGGATTTGGGGAATACAGAAATATGTGAAATGAACGTATCAACCTTAAGTTTAACAAAGATATTATTATTATAATTTTGGGGCTCATTAAAAACCTCCTTAAAAAGGCCTAAATACCAAAGTAGGTTCTAACACACACACACACACACACNAGAGTATTGTGTATGCATTCAGGACTTCTGAGCACAGTTCCTCATGGCGGACTGAAGGTAAGGTCCACAGCCGAGATACTCCACTCCTTAATTACGAAGGAAGTGTGTTGCTCTTGTGCCTCCTGGAGAAACACTGTACCTGGATCCTGGCGTCCTCTACTTCCTCCATTTCTGTCCAGCACTTATCTCGAGCACTCTCTCTCATCCACTTTACCTCCTCATCATGACATCTGTCCTCATCCTACGTCCATTATTCTTTAATTAAAAATGTCTAGAAGGAAATAGGAAAATATTCAAATTTATATAATTAATAGAATGTTATTACGAGTCGTATTTTATTTACAAATAAGGGGAAATTCTGATATTATCCAGTGTATTTTACACCAAAAATAAGGAAATCTCTGGATACTCTGCAGAAATGGGAAGCATAAAATAGTCGTTCTTAACAAGACACCTCCCAGAGGGTCCCTCACTGTTTGATTTCAGAGATGTGGAGGGAGAAGTTATCTAGCCAAAGGCGGAACTCGAACCCACAGATGGAGTTGGGAAGGATTCGATATGTTTCGCTAGACCCGGCGCACCACCTTAACCTAAAATAAGGCTTTTATTATTCCCTAATAGGTATCAAATTTAAAATTCATTTTTATTGAATAATTATATTCTTCCTTGTAAAAAAAAAATTGAGTTTATCTTATTAAAAAATAAATATCACTGATTTACTTTTTAATGTGGCAAACTCAATTTTGTTTACAAGGAAGAATATAATAATTAAACTGAAATGGAAATGAAGTTTTAGGTAAAATTTTTTGGAAGTTTCTTCGACTCTTAGCTTTCATACGTTTGAGTAAAATTTAATGCAATCGGTCTTAAATTGACTGACTGAGACTTCAAATTTAATTTTTTAGCTACATCTGCATTTTTACCGCAGAAACTGTGTCTCTGAGGGTACATTTTCTCTTTCTGATTCTAATCAAATTTAATGTTCGATTTTAGATATATTGCTATTTTCTCAGTGCTTTAAAATATAAAATGATGAAGCTCATTGATACCTTGTTAATATTAATTTGGTTTCATGTTTTTTAAATACATGAAAATAAAAATGAGGATATCAAACACTCATTTTCCTAATTAATTAGTTTTTACTGAATCCAATCATTCCCAATTGATTTCCAACTGGAACATATCTTCCGCTGTTTGAGATACTTCTTAAATCTTTAATTGCTCACATCTCAGTTTAGTAATTACTCTTCTCTCGCTTTCATGATAGCCCTGAAGATGGTTTGAAGAGTAATCTGTCGAAAAGATTACAAATAAATATGTGGAAATTTTTTTTTTTAGGACACATTGACTCAACTTTGACTACCACTGCAATCGTATAACGACTTCTTCATCTGAATTCTCTGCTTTCTGTTCATTTTTACTCTTTGCAAGTTTAGCAAGTTTGTTTCCTCAAAGTTGTAGGTCTTCAGCAATTATTTTGAAGAATTATTACCACCAATGAATATATAATCAACTTATCTATAGGAATCCATTATTTAGCCGTCATTTGCTGTTTTCCACGTCCTAATGGTGAGCACTTTCGGCAGGAGACTGCCATGCAAACTATGTGTTTGTACATAGACTTGTGTCTATGTTCGGTCCGAGGATGACAAACCGGAAAAATGACGACGGATGTATTTTCTCATATTAAAGCTGTCCGTGAACACTACAACATTGCTCAGGCGTATATTTAAAAAGTAATATTGAAAACGTAAAACAAAAATACACAGCAAGGAGCATATAATTGTCAAACATTTAGAATAAATGTTTTCTCCCTGACCTCAAAACTTATCTTTCATCTTATTTTATTGTTTAGAACTGCTGAGAGAAGTATTAAAAGAAAATATTACCCTCCTTAAGACCAAACATAACTTGTGCTGTTCAGATGTTTGGTGACAAAATTTTATTTCGACACCGATCGTTCGTCTTCATGACTAATACATCCGCCCACTATTGACCAGGCCTGTCGGTGGAAGAAACCTGATCTGTGACAAAGCAGGTTCTGAAGATGATGTTGTGACATTGAAGTGCCACCAATAATGAAAAAATATACATGAAGAGCTAACATTTATGCATTTATTCATATGCATTAATTACTTTCATTTAAATTTAAATATTACATGGAATATAAATTAGATAAAATAGAGTAGATAATATGGGCGAATTAAAACCTTTAATAAAAATGGTATTTCGCCCATTTCCAAATTAATATAGCATTTGTTTGACTATTTGATGCTCTTAATCGAATTCACTAATCACAAAAAAATTACTCACTGCAACTTATTATTTACAAGCCTGTTGCTGGCAATTGTAATTACATTAATACAAAAGTATGTGGGTATTTTTTATGGGGATTGCGTATTACAAACACATTTCCCACTGTTAGAATTTCTATTTGTTATTGAATTTCTAATAAAAGGAAATCTTATTTCTCTTGTTTCTTGAGAAATTTTTTATTTTTATAGTTCTTTTGCTCCTGGATTTTGTATGATTATCAATACATCTTATGTATGTAGAAATGCTTCATTTTTATGACAAAATCGACTTGTGTGAGTAATTCATTTAATATACTACTAAATTTATTTATCTCTACTAAAATTTCTCATCCGTGTAAAGTAAAAGCCAATATAAAATAAATTTGTTTTATTAGGTCATCTATTTTCAATTTACAACGTTTAGGTCTAGAAACTCCACTAAAATTTTCCCTGCTAATTGAATTTTTATTTGAAAAACGCATTTTTTATTTTTTGTGTGAAATAACCAACATTAATAAACATATAAAAATAATATTTATAAAAGGAAAATAAAAAGTAAATAACGAGAGGCGATAAATAGCTAGACATTGTCAGCTTCTTTGAGCATAGGACGATATATTTGTCTTTCTCGGAGGTTAGACTCCCTGTACGAGTGCGGGGAATTTAATAAGTTATTTAGCTCGTGCCTGTGGTGCAATTAGTAGCATACTGGCCCGGAAAGCAGGAGATCCAGTTCGAGCCAATGCTGGGACAGACAGATTTTTTCTTCTATTCTCTAGCATTTAATCGTTTAATACAAATTAGTTTTTTTCTTTATTATTCTTCCTAATAGTTATTCAAATTACATTTTATAATGGGGTATTATAAAGTATGTAAAGTAAAACAAAAATGATTAACTTTATATTTGCTGTTCTCTTCTGCTTATAGTAAAAACATTGCTCACTTACTGAAATCTAACCATATATTAATTAGTTTGATCTAAAAATGTAATCTAAATTGAAAAGATCGATAATAAAATATTTAACTTATTTCTGATAGCAAGTTAGTCGAAGACAATTATAGTTCATTTCAGAACGGAACCAATTAAATGTTACTTCATGAATATTTATACTTAGGCACATGGGGTTATTTCTGAAATCAAGGAATTAAGTTACGCTATTTGCTTAGTTGTTTACTTTGAAGCTACAATACTTGGGAAATATGGAGGAACTAAAACTTAAATTTATTTATGACGCAAGTGTAACATAGAATCCTTTGTAATTACTTAATATGCGACAATGGCAGACCACAGGAAATTAAAAAAAATAAATGAAGTTATGAAATGGGTAACAATTTCGGCATCCTCGTTTCTCAAGATTATTAAATCCGATTATTATTTATATGTATGCCGATTAATTCATTATTATTATTAAACTTGTATTGTTGTTCATTGAAAAATATAGCAGAAATGTATTGTGTTTCTTGCAGAGAGATATATAAAGTATTACTAACATTATTCAGTTGTGAATCATTTTCCGGTCCTCCTTGACAGAGGTATCCTTCACTTTCTGAACCGGGAACCGGTTGTAAAGAGCGTATGGAGTGTCCACCGCGAAGTACAAATATGGCGTTGAAAATGCCACTCTTGATTGAATTGCACAGAGAGAGAGAGCGTCCTGTTGGTATTTGTACATGGTTGTTTGTGGATGTGCTTACAAAAGGACCTTAAATCGGAAAGAATGGTTCTGAATCCTTTTACACAATTTTGAGATGAAAGTAAAAATCAAATTATTGTTGACAACTTTTACAATTGTTTTATAACATTAATAATGTACTTCTTTGACAGGAGGGGGGGGGGGGGAATTTGCTCGTAGAAGTTCGAGGCTTCTGAGTTAGGCGCTGTGGATGAACCCTGGGCCGGCTTTGAGAAATGAAAGTTTTTATGTCCTATGTTTGGATAAAATAGGGTGGTTACCTGTAGATACTATCTCCTAATGGACCCTAAGAGGTTCCCATGGGAGGTAAAAACAAATGTAATATTTTTATGGCTAAGATTTTAGTATGAATTATATATGTGACTGCTTCTCGTGACATTGACAATTTAAACGTTACAGCATTTTTTTTTTATAGTTACACAATTCTTCTTTATGAACAATTTATTAAATTTTTATGTACTCATATACCACATATCACACGGTGAATTATCTCCTTCCCGTATTTTTAACTTCTCCTATATTTCGGCTTACATTGTAAGCCTTCTTTAGGGCTGTAGTAATACAATGTCATGAGAATACAATAATAATTGACAATATTATAATATAGAATTACTATAATGTAATGTGATATCAAAAGTATGAATGTAGGCAGCTATGTAAGAGATTTAAAAACATGCAGGCAACAACTTATTAAAAAAATAATTGAATAAAATTAGAACAGTAATTTACCACACTTGCCTATCATGAAGACGAGAGAGGACGTGCTGTCCCTAACTTCACATTTCCATGACTGAGGGGAAATATAATTTTTCAGATACACACCGTGGAGGTAGAAGGGTGGGGGGAGAAGGTAAGAGGCGGAAGGTACAAAGGGAAAGAGGCCTGTTGCAAGAGAGGGCAATAAAAAGGGAATAGGAAGGGTATTATTGGGAATAGGTAACTTTGGAACTGGGAAAATTGTTTGACAGGTTTATTGAGACGGAGGGCTGATGGTTTTTAGAATGTTGAAAATGATTGAATAAGTTGAAGAAATTTGTTCTGTGTCCGTTCTGTGTTAACTGGGTAGTGTTGTAAGTTAATGTGAACGGTTTCAGAAAAAAGGCGTTTGTGTTGGTAGGGTTCAGTGGAAAGAATGGTTATGCTCTCGAAGTCAAATGTGTGTGCTTCTTGAAAAACATGTTTAGTGAGGGCAGTTTTTATTAATTTATTCTTTATGTCATTTTAATGGTTATTAATTCTGTGGGAAATCGGGTTTTTTTGTTTGTCCAATGTAAGAACCTTGGCAATGCGGTGTGGAACAGGGAATTTTATAGACGACATTAGTTCTGTTATGAAGGGGGATGGGGTCTTTGGAGGATGGCGTGAATAGATTTTAGTTTGTTGTTGGTGGAAAAAGAAAATTTTTGATATAACATTACATTATGGTAATTCTATACTATAATATTGTCAATTATTATTGTATTCTCATGACATTGTATTTCTACAGCCCTGAAGATGGCTTACAATTTAAGCCGAAACGTTGGCAGATAATCTTTAAAAAAATACACTTTTGATGTTTCACGTAGGCTTCCACAGTCATCAGATGTATGTAAAGTTTTTTCCGGGTTGGACCGTGTTAAGTTTTTGATGGTTGCCGAGCTTTCGCACATCGTGTGATGGCTTCTTCAGGGCTGAATAGAGAATGAGAGCTGTCTTCAAATCCAGGGGTATTTATACCCGGCGCTGTCCGGTCCTTGGGCGAAGCCTGTCTTCCCATTGGTTGATCCTGTTTTCCTGCTCGCTGATTGGCTGGATCCTCTTATCGATTGGTTGGACNCACATGCGAGAAGGCGAATTTCATTCATTTCTATCCAAATTGGTGGTGCTGAGAAGAGAGCGTAAGGCACAAAAGTGTTTACGTATGATACTTACAAGATTCTTTAGGAAAATTAGCTTATTTTTCAATTGCTTGAAGGATATATCACACCCTCTACAACAGGGCACACGTGACTACTTAAATGTGGGATATGAAAGTATTGCTAAAAGTTAAGGGAGAGAGGATTATCAGTAATTCGGTCTTGGTAGTTGAAGAATTAAAAACTAATTTGTTACCAAAAAAGTTTCAATTTATTATTAAAACTTTTTTGGTTACAAATTAGTTTTTAATTCTTCAACTACCAAGACCGAATTACTGATAATCCTCTCTCCCTTAACTTTTAGCAATACTTTCATATCCCACATTTAAGTAGTCACGTGTGCCCTGTTGTAGAGGGTGTGATATATCCTTCAAGCAATTGAAAAATAAGCTAATTTTCCTAAAGAATCTTGTAAGTATCATACGTAAACACTTTTGTGCCTTACGCTCTCTTCTCAGCACCACCAATTTGGATAGAAATGAATGAAATTCGCCTTCTCGCATGTGATTAGTTCAAATACACCCTTGTTCATTCTTTTAAAAGTTTCAATAATATTTTATTGAATAGACATTAATAAGTGTTGTTTAATTACCCTCAAAGTTATATCTTAGAATTTATCTTTTTTGAAGTTGCTGGATATGATTGACCCCCCCCCCCCCCCGCTACACGAAGCCTGTACGAATGGCCTTCTACTCCCTGCCTGGTACGGCGCTACCGTCTGGGAGTTCACTAGCCCCGTTCCGCCTTACACACAGGCATTTGTCAGGACTAATGAGCCTTTTAAATCCCCACTTATCTCTGAAGACTATCTATTGATCACTGAAAGTGACTACCACTCCAGATAGTCCAAGAGAGCAGTCACATCTCGAGATGCAGACAACTATGGAGGACCTCGTGTGTGTGTGAGTGTGTGTGTGCGCGCGCGTGTGCGTGTGTGTGTGTGTGTGTGTGTGTGTGTGTGCGTGTGTGTGTGGGTGTGTGTGTGTGTGCGTGCGTGTGTGTGTGCTTCAGTTACCTATTATTCACAACGCAGCTAATAATAAGTATATATATGATATTATCATAATTATCATATAAGATAAATATGATAATAATTACTAACTTTCCTGCATATTTAAACATTTAAATGACTCTCTCCAATCATATCAGACAAAGAAATGTAATAACTTTCACAGGGAATGTAATCTAAATACAATAATAAAATTTATACTAAACTTTACTCATATTAATTTATTAAATTTTTGTTTCAAGAAGGAGTTAAAAAATATTGTGTGCGTGTGTGTGTATTTGTGGTATTTAAAGAGAGGGCCTGTAAGCTTATAACTAGATTTCTAAAATAACCTCGTCAATAATTTATGAAAATACAATTTATTACAATAATATATATTTAAAAGTGTATATTGGTAGGTTTAAATGAAAATTTATACACGAAATATATCTGGTCAATTAATAAATTTTCTCGGTATTTTGGGGTTCAATATAGATTACTCATAAACGTTTTTTTTAAACTTTATTATTAATTACTCTCTACATGTTTTGTATCTAGTAATGTGCTGGTCTCATAAACGTAGAGAAGGATAAAGAAGTATGCACCTATTCCCCAGGGATTCTGAAGATCCTATGTTTAGATGGAGAGCCATCTGTTGTTTGAGAAGTATATGGAGTGGATGGATATGATCCTATTGAGGAGATATAATCTTTGAAAATATAATTTATTTAACATACTAGGAATAATGGAAATAATATGAGGCAGGCATATAAGGCTATAGAAAGAAGGGTTAGGAGAACTACTACAGTGGTAAACTGCCAGTTGAGAGGGGAGTACGTGTTTGAGGCAATTTACTGCCCTTTTCAAATCGTAGAGATTATTAGTAGAGAATTTGTTGGTGTTCGGTATGTGTTTATTGGGATACTTAAGGTTTAAAACTTGACAGAACCTCACTCAACAAATTATCTACTAATTGCAGCCCTTTTAGCTAGATGGATGGAAGGATTTTACCTGTAAGAAGGTCATATCCAGGAGACTTGCGTTCTAGCAATCCGTATAAGATGTTAACAATCGAATTGAAGATATATAATCCCTTTTAAATATTTTACAGTATAACTATCCATTATAATCATAATTTAGTAATATAGATATCATTCTTTGATAATGAACCGGTCCCACCCTCATTCTTTATCTTATCTTGCAACGGAAAAGCTATTTCTATAGGTCTTAGCAAACTTCGTTTACGACATCCTGGAACAAAGAGTCATTTGATAACGGCGTGGCAAATACTCCGTGACACGCCTGCATGATTCATTTCTGCCTAGTGATATCTCCGGGTGCCGTACGCTTTGATGTGCTATCTGAAAACATACTAGCCAGGAACTATATAGGAGTGATCTGTGAGAACGGTTCACTCTATTTAACAACAACTCATACCTCTCTTCGAGATCGGCTCTCTCTATTGAACAACAACTCATACCTCTCTGCGAGAACGGTTCACTCCATTGAACAACAACTCATACCTCTCTATGAGAACGGCTCACTCCATTGAACAACAACTCATACCTCACTACGAGAACGGTTCACTCCATTGAACAACTAATACCTCTCTGCAACAACGGCTCACTCCATTGAAGAACAACTCATACCACTCTGCGAGAACGGTTCACTCCATTGAACAACAACTCATACCTCTCTACAAAAACGGTTCACTCCATTGAGCAACAACTCATTCATCTCTGCGAGAACGGTTCACTTCATTGAACAACAACTCATTACTCTCTTCAAGAAACCAATAGTTGAACTATGGAATAAAACTTCTATAAGTCGCTTTAGACATATATAATCTCCTTACTACTTACGAAACAATGCCTCTCAATTAGATAGACTCCAATTAAATCCCTTAGGACTATTCCTAGCCCACATTCATTTATCCAATGAATGGATTGTAGAATTCAACACATTCCCCAGACATTAACTGGTGTGATTTATGAAAACTTAAACTTTTTAAATGGCACCTTTTAAGCCACAATTTATGGAAACTTTAAGTGGCATACGATCTATCAAGTCAATGTGTATGCAATATACTATACGTATCACTTTTTTATGCACCACGAAGTTACTTTCAATAATGTAGGCGAGAATAATCCAAGTTCGCACTTTATCTTGGCTTTGTTTCGTTAGCTTCTTTTCGTGCTTTCGTATGTAATGATCCAGAGGATTCTCGTTGTTCTCCTGTGAGAATACCCAGCCCTAATTATCTACCCTTCATATTATAATACTGAATAGAAAAAATCAGGCGTCCGAATCAATTTGCTCACTAAACACTTTCTCTGCCTTGTTATTACGCCCTTAACATGATGTAGTACAGGTAAAGTTTTAAAAAAATATATATTTATAAAAACTCTATTATTTTATTTAAAACTTTTCTTTGCCCTCCTAGTTCCGCGTCTAATACAGATGCCTCTTCATGGGTTTAGTAAACAGTTTTGTAAAACAACAGTATTTACCTAATTATATACTAATTAGGTAGTTAAGCCCTCTTAAAGGGGCTTAGTTATTATACACAAAACTAGTTGAGCGAATTAAAGTTTTGAATAAAATAATAGTGTTTAAAACAATACTTTTGACCATTTTTTCCGTGCTAAAATATGAATAATACAAGAATGTACTTTGACAACTGTTTCCTCTATGGGCCTCAATGACAGTTTACACTAGTGAGGAAAAACAAATATTTATTTACATATTTCAAATTCCTTTTCTCCCTCTGTCATGATTTATACTAGCAAGGAGTTGCAGCTCCCTGTAGCGATTCCACCCCCTTTCGTTTAGTACCCTCCCTAAAAAATCCCCCCTAGTTACTTAATTCAAATACCTAAATGGTTTCAATTTAAAAGAGTAAGCTAAGCTATCTGATGTAATTAAATTGTTCTACTGCAATTTAATCTCTGATTGGCTCCTTGCCACTTAATTGGCCTGGAAGCACTTAATTATTTCATAATTAGGAATATTGCGATGAATCAATATGAATTCACATAATACTCCCTGAAATTCTTCTCTCAGCCCTAATACTTCTTCATTGCCCTGTCTTCAGCCACCAATTTAATATATAAATCTCATTTAATTTGATAATTAAATAAATTGATATTACTGCCTTTTAAGAAAATGTATTTAATTTATTGTCTTCTTCGAGCAGTTTCAGCACAACGAAATTGCATTTTGTGCACTCTTCTTCCATAAATATACTGGTCTAATTTTCAAAAATACTGAATATTATAAAATAAACCCGAATTTTATTTAACATCCGTACTGTACTACAATCATAGAATTCTAATTATATATAATTTATCTGTTAATTAATTTGATCAATTTTGATAAAATAGTATATCATCAATAAATGATCTTATTGTGACATCCTCCGGAGTTTCTTTCCTTTATAATAATATTTATTGCAATATAACGCATTATTCAGAAAAAAAATTCGTGAAAGATAAAGTTTTTATTTTGGCCGGCGTTTTGGCCTGAATTTAAAGCTCTCACGACATACGTGGCTCACTATACTTTTATTATCACTATGCCCTGAAGAAGACCTGAAACCTAAGTGGAAAAGAAAATTACTTTTTTCAAAACAAGTTTTTGTCGAAGAAACGCCACCATTTTCTCCACTACGGTATTATAATTCTTCTTAAATCCTGGTAATTTTCTATTATTACAAATGGAGTAAATGAAAGAGATTCAAATAAGAATAGAGCTTTGCAACATGAAGATTATAATATATGTAAACAGATAATAATGTAAGAAAAGAAATAGATCACAGTTGCATCCAGTGGTAACTTTTAACTTTCACATGTTAATGTTTTAACTTGTCACAGGAAGGAACTGTGATCTATTTCTTTTCTTACATTATTATCTGCTTACATATATTATAATCGTTGTTATTATTATTATCTCTATCTTCAGGGCATAGTGATAATCAAAATAAAGTGCCCCACGTAATATCGCGAGAGCTTTAAATACAGGCAGTAACGCAGGCCAAAATCAAGGCACGCTAACGGCAGTAGACTGACGGATAAAACCCCTCGAATGAAAGGTGTATGATACAAAGGGAAATAGGAAGGTATGAGTGTGTCCTTCACGTAGAGGATGTCTTTCAGAATGAGGGAAATTATCTCCTCCTGCAGATAACACAGCTCAGGATCTGATTCCAAAGGAAGGGCTGAGAAAATCCTTTCTCACTCCAGGACAAATCAGTAGTAGTCAGCAACAGGAGGCAGGAATTTGTATCCTAATAGCCGATGTTGTTACTTCTAAATCCGCCAGAAGCGCAAGTGGGATTTTTCAGAGGGAGAAACACACAGGAAGGAAAGGTGTATGATACAAAGGGAAATAGGAAGGTATGAGTGTGTCCTTCACGTAGAGGATGTCTTTCAGAATGAGGGAAATAATCCTCTCCTGCAGATAACACAGCTCAGGATCTGATTCCAAAGGAAGGGCTGAGATAATCCTTTCTCACTCCAGGACAAATCAGTAGTAGTCAGCAACAGAAGGCAGGAGACTGGGCGACCAGCGACAAA
>KZ807850.1:275020-285277 GCA_000696205.2 Oncopeltus fasciatus
GTGTGTGGGGGGGGGGGGGGGGGGGGGGGGGGGCAAAGAGATGATATAAACAGATGTTTGCAAGAGGTATCTTACGTCCACAGAGCGCCTCATTCAGACCGACAGACACTGGGAATTATTAGCAGATTTCCCCGAGCGGAATCAAGCTAATGCCATTGACACCATAACGTGACGAATTAACGAATCTTAGATGGGTGAGCATTTCCCCCACTCATACCTCTGTTGCCAGTCTTTTGGTCAGTACATATTCATGTACATGGGAAATCTGCTTAGAAAGCTAAAATATTATTATGTAGCTCCTGCGTGATATATTTTTTATACATAATTTAATTTTCATCCAAAACTCCCAAAATGCTATGCAGAAATCAGGCTATATTTATCTGAGAGGAAAGAGAGCTCGTCCAACACTGGAGATTACATTCTTAAATATTAACCTAAATAGGTATTTATTTTAAAAAATCTTTATTTTAAAAAAATTATTTTTTGTTCATATTAAGTTCTACAAATTTTTTTTAAAAACTCGTTTTCATTTTATTTTCATCCAAACTGTTTGAAGTATTTTATACTAATATATTTATAACAACACAACATATGGTATTTTTATTGTTGAAAGTATTTAATATCTGAGTTACTTATATTTAAATAATACATTTTCCTATCATACCTTCTATTGTCAATAGTTCTATATTCATTGGTGGTGGAAATAACCTTTTAGGATACATCTTACACTTAAAGCTAATCAGTTTTTATTTTATTTTAAAAGCCCTGCAGGTTGAACAACCGTTTTTCATAGAATACAACGAATTTCGCCTATGTTTCTCTTGAGGGAATTTTTAGTCATCCAAGTGAAGGGTTTGAGTGGACCATCAGCCCCACGCTCTAACGGTTCTGTAACCGCAGTTCTTCAGAGAGCTAGTGTTTAGGAAAAACCGTTCCTCAGTTCCCTGGTTACGAGTCCCAGCTCCCAAGAACAACTCCTAGGAGGCGTGTGAGCTGTGTCACTTAACCCGCCTCTGTCGTGAGAACCCGCCTCTGTCCCGCTGATGACATGTACACAAAAATTAGGGTTCAACCTACATTTCCTAAGTATTTATCATTTTATATATATATATATTTATCAAATTATAAGTGTAGTTGATATATGTTAATAATTTAAATTATTTTTATTTTAGAAAATGTTTCAAAGACGAATGGGCAATACAAAATGAATTAGTAAACAATTAAATGCAAGGGAATAGAATAAAAAATCAAAACTGTCTCAGCCAGGGCTCGAACCTGGATCTCCTGCTATCCGGGGAAGCGCGTTAGTCATTTACATTAAATAAGCAGACAGTTAGATTTTTTTTTCTATTCCCTTGCATTTAATTGTTTGAAATTTACGTGGAATAAAATAACACAATTAAAATAATTTTTATAAAAGTAAATTAGTATAAAATACTTTCAAAAATTTATGGAAATTGATCATTTTTCTAGTGAGAAAAAAGTTTTAATCAGTTATATAATACAATACATTTATATTTATATACTCATTAAGGAAGAAATTGAAAAAATTACCTTTTTATTATAATTTTATTTGATATTCGGAAAGGATTGCATTATTGAAAGTTTTTGTCTGAATGAAGAAACGAATATATTTTTTTTATTTTCTAGCAAAATGAATATACATTGTAATTACTTTTACCCTAAAGATATAAAATGTATCTGGTTTGAATAGATTTTATATAAGCTTCTATCTGCAGGCATTGAAACTTCACGGGAAGCTGTAAATACATTGAGGGGAAGGAGAAGATAGCTTAGCTGTTTTTCTTTAAAAATGTATTTCCTCTAACAAATTTAAATAATTTAAAAAAGGTCTGGTGGAATGAGGACTCAATTCATTCATTCATTGGACTTTCCTTCACAAAGGAGAAGCAAAATTTTTATTTTTATAAAATATGCTGATATATACAATTTTTTTTATGGAAGACAGGGGGAAAATAGAACATAAATTTTAAATCAGTGGCAAAATGAAGTTGCTGTTTAAAATCTTGCTGTTACTCTTCTAAGTTCTAAATTTGTAAATCTAGTTTATGTCACCTTAAAAATAAAATATTCACCTGGTAGATAGATGTAACTAGTTGTGTGAGCTATTACAAAAAATTTAGCTTCTTTTGTGGCTAGATGTAACTGATAAAAAATTAGGCCCTTTGCCCGTAAAGATAAAACTTAAATCTGAAATTTCATCGAAAATTTAGAGTACCGCAGCACTTAATATTAGATCCATATTTTCGTGTTGTACGTATATGAATATCAATTTTTATTAGGGAGTGTGGTTAATTATTTCGATTTTTAGTGAAATTAAATTAGTTTATTTTCTGAGAAAACAAGGTGAAACATGTTCACGTAGGTTTCCACGGTCTTCAGACATATTTACCAATACTTCTTCCGGCCACAACTGTGTCTTGGAGTTTTTAGGTGCCAAGCATTCGCACATCGTGTGAAGGCTTCTTCAGGGCTGCCTGAATGAGGATGCTCATTCTCCATTCAGCCCTGAAGAAGCCATAGAACGATGTGCGGAAGCTTGGCACCTAAAATCTCCAAGATACGGTTGAACCCGGAAGAAGTATTGGTAAATAAGGTAAAACATATTATGTGATTGGTTATGATACCTTCGGTCATCATAAGTTCAAGCTGTTTGGTTCAGAACATTTCTTGCTTCATTGCTTTGATCATGATATCTCTCTGCATGAATATGGCAAGCAATAATAAAATCGATCAAAGTAAACACTGAAAGATGACCGATTCAGAACAAGAGATTCCTAAAATGAAAAAATACAAATCCACTGCCACTGAAGATTGGATCTCAGGAACTGAAAAGGAGAAGATGATTGGCTCTCATATGTGACCTTCCCAAGCGAATAGGACAAGCTGTATTTTATGATAGGTTCTTTAAAATGTTTATTTTATTATATACTATTACTGTACTATTCGGTACTATCTGATTGGCTCCGATGAATAAATCTCTATAATCCTCAAAGTAGCCGAGTATAGGTAATTTCGTTAACGACAAATTGGATATTTTTTCATGAAGAAAAAACTTTTATGAAGAGAGTATTATTAGGAATTCAATCTTAGTAGGTGGAGATTGAAAAATTATGACATACAGACGTAATTCCACATTATTTTTGTATGTTTCTTTTCATATTCAGCCCTGATGAAGATCCGAAATAATGGCTATAACGTTAGCTAAAATAAAATTTTTTTTTGGTTATAAATTAGTTTTTCATTCTTCAACCACCAAGACCGAATTCCCAACAATCCTCTCTTCATAAAACTTAACGATAAGCAAAATTACCTCCAAAAAAAAACTTTTAAAATATCCTAAGCCAATATTTCTTTTAATAAATTTCAGTTAAAACCAAAAATAGGAGGGAGGAATTTATTTATATTATTTAGTGGTTACGTGTAAGGAGGGGTTAATTTGAAATTTCTAACGCTGTGATTTTATCGTTACATAATAGGGTAGCTTGAGTATATGTATATATTTTGTGAGTGTGCGTACTTATGTATATATATATATANTATTCAGAAGTAGGATACTATCTTATGTTATGGGATCAATATATATATATATATATCTTTTACCCCTCAAGACAGACAGATGGAATTTGAAGAGCTAATTGTAAGGAAATGTCTCCGCGGAACCTGGGGTTATGTACCTACATATACTCGGGAGGATTAGTCTGCTAGACCCTCAAAGAAGGGCCCATACCAGCAGACGTAAGCCCTTTAGGTGTTAGGTGTCGGAGGCCTAAATCGGATTTATTTTCACTCCCTTCCTAAATTTAGGGAACTAATGAATGCCATACAAAAGCAGACTCTATCAAGAGTGTATTTGCTGATATATATACTATATTCTAAAGCCAGTATAATGTTTTCGTTATTTCAGTATAATAATAGTTCTCAGGTTGTTAACATTATTGATTTGCTTGAAAATACATTTCTCGGTTGTATTTCAAATACATAAAATACACTGAAAGTTTGATTGTTAAAAGTGAATTTTTTTTCTTAAGCCTCAATGGGCATAACTTTCGTTTAGATTCAAAGTTGTTTTGTATCAAAGATAAAACAATATAGTAGAGAATTTTGTTGGGATACGGTCAAGGTTGCTTAAAAAAAAAGTACAAATTAAAAAAAAAAATGTGTATAAAACTTGATCGAACCCCAACATATTCTATACTAATAATCTAAACAGTAAAAAACTCTCCGTTTGAACATAACATTATATATATGTTTGATTTCGAGTTAAGAGTTTGCTCATTCACTATGCACGACCCTTTTCTTCGTCCCTATCCCAGAGAATACCTTACAGAAGGTAGTAGAATATGGGAAGTGGGAATGATATTCAACTCCTTCGATTGAATCATCGAAAAATGGTTGATGATCTACTTCGGTAATGTCCATTTTGTAGATGCAATTTTATATCCTGCCAATCTGAGAAATTGAATATTCTCCGGTGAAAGAAGTGTTACTCCTTTAACCTTTTTGTGGGAAAATGAAGGTTTTTGGAGGAATACACCGCTTATATACTTTTTTAAATACCAACCCCATACTTCTATGTCCAGATAGAAACTGATGATGGATAATGGATCACTTGTCTTTCATATGATTAAGTAGATAAAGTTGACATCATACGTAGGAAGAAAAGTCCTGATACCTTTTAGGAATGAATGAAATTCTACACCCTTTCAAGTAGGAGACTAGTTCTGGTGGGGGTCCTCTATTACCGAGACTGTCAAAGTATTTTACCAATAGTCCATTTTTTATGTAACAAACCCAGTGAGTGCCAGATCCATTTGAAGAATCTAAATTCATAATAGCACATTCTCTAAGATGTGGTTTCTTAGGTAAAGTGTCCCGCATATAAACACTATGGAAATTTGGAATTTTCAATTCTTTAGCAAATGAAAATAGGTCTGTTTCGGAGAGACACCTATTGGGATTATATTTAACTAAAGACATCAATAATGAACCACCGATTTTTTTTATGGGCGAATTATTCGCTTCTTTTCTAGCTCCTTCTTAGTAGATGTCATAATGTGTAATGACTGTAAGTTGGTCTATCTAGATATGTATACATTTTTTGTCTATCCAAGAATTATGCTTTGAATCAAAACCTAACCATTTGACTAATAACTTGTCCCCTTTCTTTTTTAATACTTTTTCTACTAAGTAGATGTCTGGAAATTTGACCCGTTGAAGTTCTGGTTCATAAAACCCTCCTGCAATTTTTTCTCCATTTATGGTCTACAGAATTATTTACGATATTTGAAATATGAAATACCAAGCTTGTAACATATATATTTCCTTTTGGATACAGCAAAATTACTTTTTTTCCAGTTCACGTAAACCCGCACTTCTAAATGTTATATTTAACTGTGCAGCTCCCTTTGCTGTGTATTTTGTCGTTGAAAAAATCTGGGCTGAGCTTTATTTTTCTAAACTAAATATTTCGCCAGAAAAACTTTTACCCCCACGTGACACTTTAGGTAATCCCCCCAAAATTAGTCCGATTTTACTCAATATCAAACTTGACCTTTCGTTTTCAATTTAAAAGCCAAATGCTGAAATTCAATTTTAAAAAACTCTCATACTTATAATTTTTTTGTATTTATTGAGTATCAGAGACATCAGAATCAGAGAAGTTTTACTGCCTCAATAGCTAAATCTTATCGGAATTCGCTAGAAAAAAATTTTGATGAAAAAGAAATTGTTCATGAGAGTACTGTGTTTATCTAGAGAACTGTGGGTCGCGATGACATCCTAAAATCGTGCCCCCCCCCCCCCCCCTGGGTCTCTAATGCCGGTAAAGGAACTATTTATGTAACTGTGTTATTCAGATTCTGCACAGCTTTTATTCGATATTATTTATAACAATGGCACCTTTAAATAAAAATGAAGACAAAAAAAACATTGCCGTCTATGTGTTATGACCCCCCATAAATTCTATTTACTCTCTTTTACATCGTAACTCTCCTCATATATTCTGCAGGGACCACGAGCTAGGTGATATGTATCATTTCTGAGCTGCGTTCACGTTCATTTTCTGAAATTTTCAAAATTTGATTTGATTATTGTTTTATAAAATAATATTAAAAATTAATAGATAATTTTAGAAATTAAAATTAAAAATAGAAAAAGTTCTTTGAGAAAAATATACACTATTGAGTATATCCATGACGTGAGAAAATATGTATACATTATTTTCAGCTCATTTCTTTTTAAAACGCATTGGTTCTATCGATTATCTGGTGCTTGAAAATGGAGGATTTAGTATAGTAAATTACAAATTTTAAATTTTCATAAGTATTATTTATTAAGCACAGTGGTACTATGATTAGGGCACCCTCGGTACTAAAGGCTCCAAACTCAGTACTTACTATGTTGAGTTTGTTGTTTTCTTACTTTCTGTGCCTCTGTTTGTAATTGCCCAGAGGATTCCAGGTTTGGTTCAGGGAAAATTCTCAGCCTCAATATGGTAACATTCTTGATTGAATGGTAAAAGTCAGACGGGCAGAAAGGTTTTCTGAGCTCTTCTTTGGAATACGGTGGAACGTGATGGCATCCCATGTTTAACTAAATTTTTAAATGAATTTTAAATTTGTTTTTACGAAAAATTCAAACTATTGGCCGTTGAATTAAAATTCCTGGGTTTATTTGTCTCCGTTATCAATAAAGATCTGAAAATTATGCATAACAAAAGTTATTTATTGTGTCCAGCAGTTATTGTTTATAATTGGTAATGTTTGCATGTTCGCTGCTATAAAAGGATAGCAGTGTATTAGTTATATTACAAAATTAGGTTGATACAATTTTCTAAAGTTTAGTAATCTCCCTTCCCGCCCTCAAAATATTCTGTCTGGGGAAAATTGAAGGATGTCTCCTCTCAGGATTTTCGACAAGAAGGTCTTGTCTCACGAAAATTTCCAAATCATTATATCATCAATTATTTATCATCATTAATAAAATAGTCATAAATATTTTTGAAATGTCTTTTGTGTGTGTATATATATATCTGGCAGTTAACGCTGCTTTTGCTTGAAAAAAACCTCTATCAGATGTCTTTTCAAAATTACATTCAGTCCAAAGTTATCCCAAGGGCAGGGTGAGATTGCCAAGATGTCTTCTCCTTTGAAAGCGTACGCCCACACTTGGGAATTAGTGCGAGCTGGAGACGAACTTGTTGAATTGTTGAATGAAGACTTGATTCTGGCAGAAATTATTTTTCCTTGCTCAGAAAGCTGGGATCTCGCTTCAATTTCAGACAGCCCTCAAAGAAGGCTCCAGAGAGGTTTATTACATAGAGGTATAATAATTCAGTTGTGAAGAAAGCAGGAGAATAGTATTCAGGGATTGCTTATACCTCGCTGGGTGACTTTGTGATCTCGGAGCAGAAAGATAAATTCTTGTGGTAAAATTCCAATCATTTTTCAACTGGTATCTTTCATTTCAAGACAGTTATAAAAGTGGCAATGGCTTGGATAAATGTACCAATCAGGGGATGGCAACACTCCCTCATTGGTACATTCATATATATATATATATATATATATAAGGCGAATCATATTTTTGGCTCTTCCTAATATTTCAATATTTCAAATTTCGTGTCATTAGATTGATGTGAATAGTTTAATTTTTCACGAGAAATATGGTACAAAAATATGGTTAATCAACAATTTATTTCATTAAACGGACATTGCAGTATTTAAAAGTAAATATATCTGGTATTAATGATGAGTTGCTTTATTATTTAGAGTGTTAAAACTTCTTCGTGCATAAATAATAGATACAGCTTCATATAACCTTTTATAACCTGATAATATCACTTAACAGTAATCACCTGGCATAATGAATAAATAACATTCAATAACAGCTATTAATGGCCAATGTTATACGGATCCCAGCTGGGATTTTCCAGTACTGTAACGTGTCATATTGATCATGGTAACACATTCTCCACACCCCGCGCTGGTGGCGTCTTGGTGATTTTCGAGGAATTAAGGAAGAAGAACGATGACCTATATATATATGGGGTGGTCACGTCAGACCCTTGACCGAAATATGCCACCCCGATAATCGATAGTCCTAAGGAGGGGAGGGGGAAGGGCTCAGAAAATCCAATTTACCGCCACTAATTCTGGGTACAGCTCCTACGTGTGAACGTCAGCGAATTAACAAATCTATTTCTTACTGAATCCACATGGGTCTTCCTTACAACGAACATTTTCAGCACAGCAAAGAAATGAATACAAACTCAGCAAAAACAGGTGTACAGGATTTGCTTTGGAGATTCAGGAATAGCGCATAAAAATCATGGCGTCCCCCCACCCCACCAGGTACCATCACCCCCTCTTTCTACTCCCAGTCTTTACCTCTGAAGAAGCTCAATGTACAAAGGAACTAGCCTTCTCTACTTTGATAATTGCGAAGCGGTTCAAACATCATTCAGGTATAAATTCTATCCTTTTTTTTTTTTGTTTCTTTATTTATATTTTTTTTTTACACTATAAAAATATATAAACCTGAAAAAATAAAAACACTGCCACCATCAAAATGATGTTTCACATTTTAAGACACATAGAAATCATTAACAATTTTGTTAATTTACAAATGACTTATATGTGTCAATGACTCAAATTTGTCATTGAGAAATGTGTTGTGGATTTAATTACATCATTACATATTTTTATTTATTTTTATTTATTTATTTTTTTTTTTGTCAAATATTCCTCCTTCGACTTTAGGTGGTGTTCTTTTTATAAAAAACGAGTGTATCAAGAAGGGAAATTTTAATTTTCGGCTGGATAGAGTCATTTTATGGGTTTATTTATTTGGGTACCGATTATGACGCAGTGTGCAGTGAGTGAATTTTGTTCAGAATTTTTATTTTAATGTATGAATTTAGTTTTATATATAATATTTTCCATCTTTTATGCGAGGAGAATCGTAAATCTCTTAAATATCTTTTTAATGATTTTTTTTAATTGTCAAAGTAAATAATACCTATAGGAAATATATTGTTTATTGTAGGTATTTTTCCAACATATAAGAATATAAATGATGTGAAATAATTTGCAGAGTCTTTCAAGAATTAATAAATATATATTATGCTATTTTATTATTTGAATTGTAGCTTATTAGGATGTCAAGATGTTTTTCTCAAATATATACACATACATTTTCAAACGCTGACAAGCATATGAGTATCTCATGTCATAATTTATAAGGGTGTTTGATAATAGTCAAAATGTATATTAGTTTCTTAAACTACCACATAGGGGCGCTAGGGTAGCTCATGGGATGATCCGTTCGGGTTAAGCAATCCTGGCGCTGCGGGTTCAAATCCCTCTAGGGTCAATCTTTTATTTATTAGTAAAAGCTTGTCCTGAGCCATGGTCGTTTAGAATAGAGTGGCATCCTGTAGATAGCCCTTCTTTCCATGACCCTAAGTGATTTAAAAGGGACACTAGCACTTGAATAAAAAATAAAATACCACTTAATATTTGAATCAACATCAAGTTCAGATTTTTAGCTTCAGAAAGCGGAGGATTAAGAACGTAACTTCACAAAGCAGTCATCTGTGTGTGTGTGTTTGTGCTCAGAAATTTGATAAATAACTAGCTTATAGTGTTAATTCATGTTTCAGGTAAGCAGCTGTTTTCTTTACTCAATTCAGCTTAAGTATGGTGAGTGATTTTTTTTAAATATTATTTTTACACATCGATATCCGAATGGACATATCTGATTCCTCAGTAAATCGATTGTTCTTAAAAGAAAAATGAAAACCATTTCAAATCAATTATATTTATTTTTAGAAACTTTGAAGCAGAATATTTATGAATAATTAAGACAAAGTTAAAGCTGACTGACATCTTTTTCCACCACCCCTAAAGCTCTAACCAGCCCTGTGTTGTGCTGTGCCCCCTCCCTCTGGCAAAGCCAAAGCTTGGCGTGCAGGATGCGTAATTGGGTCAGCGAGGGGTAATTGAGCGTTTCCACGGTTCTGGGGGTAACACGAAACCTTACTTCTACACTCCCTCGGCCTGGAATCAGGGCTGAGTGATGCCTTAAAAGTCAGACGGGATTTGGAGATAACACTGATAATAATAATAGTGAGAATATACCAATTATTAATTTTCAATATTAGCAGTTATTTTTTTCTTTACTGAAGTACAGTATTTACTATAACCAGTTATTTATTTTAATATAATATAATAT
>KZ807850.1:299499-315531 GCA_000696205.2 Oncopeltus fasciatus
TATATATATATATAGAGAGAGAGAGAGAGAGAGAGAGAGAGAGAGAGAACGAGTGAGTGAGGGGGTAGAGGAGGGAGGTATATTTTTATGAAATGTAGTTCATTTTTTTTAAATTTCTCATCGAAGCAAATATTAAACAATGTAATTTCAAATGTACCTTTTATTTTTAAATATAGGAACTAAGGTTTTTCATTGATAAACTCAATTCAATTCAATTTCATTTGAAGTCGAATGGGAGTAAGAGGGCGTTAAAGGGGAGGGGGGTCAAAATTTATAATCGTATTGTCATTGTTCTTATCTTTGTCACGAAGTGGTTTATGGAATCTTAGAGGTGTACGATTTCAAATTAATTTGAGCAGGTTTGCTCAATCCTGAATAATTTTGGAATCAAACTATTCACTTTGGTTACATGAAGCGACTAATAAATGTTTACCGATACCAACAGATGACTGGCACAAGCGGTGAAGAATAACTATGTCACATTTTAAAAATATTCGCCTCTAAAACAATTCGAATGCTATGCTAGGCTAAGGGTCTATATTTAATTTGGTGTATATTAGTTAGCTGTGAGAGATTATAGTTCGAGACAAAATACTCTGGATTCAGAGATGAATGAATTATTATTAAGTTAAAGAACTCCAGATTTTTTTCTGTTACTCATAAATATCAATTTCTAAACATGGTAATTTTGGAAAGAAATTTTATTTTTCAATCTTTAAAATAAATTTGCTGAAAAAGTGAAGATTATTTCATAAACATAGTTTAAATAAATTTATTTAAGGAAGCATAAGTGTAAGAGATAAAAAAATATTGGAGACAGGAAGAAAAGTGAGGAATTTAGTTAGCTCCATTGTTGAGAAGAGGTCCTGACTGCGGAGGCAGAGTCTTGCGATAAATATTCGAAAAGGAACGCGCACCTTTTAGGTATTCAGAGACAGTAGACTGGCGTAATCTGTATCCGGGAGAGCAACAGTGCCTGGGATTCCCTCCGATGCAAGTCAACATGTCAGTCTAGCAGGGGAAGGATGGGGAACGAGTGGGATATGACAGGAGGAAGCAGGAGAAGGGAGGAAGCGAGAGACGAACGAGGAGGAGAGAGGTTAGGAGTATAAGGGAGGAGGTGTAGGATTAGCTGGAAAGTGTGAAGCATTAACTGGGGATGGGAATAGCTGGTAATTACATGGTAACAGGAAGAATAAATGAAGAGGAAGGGTGAGAAAAATCATGTAATGGAGAATGAGAGGAAAGTTATGCGAGGTAGATTATCAATTTTAAAAAATAACGGTTGTAAATTACAGTAAGGAAACATGAAAATAACTCATGTAACTACTGGCAATGAGACTAAAAAACATATATATATGAGTTCATTGTTGACTCATCAGTGAAGGTGGTAGGGAGGGGGTTGTAATAAAAGACTAAAATATAAATTTTTTAAAATGATTTTAGTTGGGGTTTGGTCAAGGCAGATCCAAAAAATACAAATTTACAAAAAAGTGTATTTTTTTTAAAGATTATCTGTCAACTCTTAGATGATTTTAGTTAGGGTTCGGTCAAGGTAGATCCAAAAAACACAAATTTAAAAATTTGCTTAATCAGTCATGGAAATGGGATCTTAGGGACTGGACGTCCTCTCTCATCTTCATGATAGCCCTGAAGATGGCTTACAATGTAAGCCGAAACGTCGCCAAATAGTCCTTTATTAAAAAATACATTTTTTAAATTTTTGTATTTAAATCTACCTTAACCGAACCCCAACTAAAATCATCTTAGAATAATTTCTACATTCAAAAAAACTCTCCTTTTATTATCTGCCAACGTTTCGGCTTACATTGTAAGCCATGTTCAGGGCTATCATGAAGACGAGAGAGGACGTCCTGTCCCTAAGTTCACATTCCCATGACTAAAGATTTTTTTTGGATCTACCTCGACCGAACCCCAACTAAAATCATTTAATAATAATATCTACGGTCAAAAAAACTTTCCTTTTGAACTAAAATATAAAGTCTTATAAGTTCAAATAGAGAGTTTTTGACCATGGAGATTATTAATAGATGTTTTTTGGGGGGGTTCGGTCAAGGTAGATCCAAAAAATTACAGTTTAAAAATGTGTTTCTTTTTTTAATTATGTGCCAACGTTTCAGCTTAAATTTTAAGCCATCTTCAGATCTATCATAAAGGCGAAAAGGGGACGTCATGTCAACAGGATCCAATATTCATGATTCAGTCATCTTGTTCTGATATGTCAGATTGACTGAATCATGAATATTGGATCCTGGTGACACGACGTCCCTTCTCGCCTTCATGATAGCACTGAAGATGGCTTACAATGTGAGCCGAAATATTGGCTTATAATTTAAAAAATACACATTTTTAAATTACAATTTTTTTGGATCTATCTTTACCAAACCCAACAAATAAAACACCTAGTTATAAAATTTTATCTTTATTATTTTTAGAGGTAGGAAAAAGGAAGCACAAGAAGTGAAATGGTATTTCTCTAGAATTGCTATTGAATGCTCTATAACATTCTTGTGTAAAAACTTTTATTATTGAAGATATTTAAGAATGTAACTAGGGGAATTCAATAGATCCATATTCTGAATTTTTAAAATTGAGAAAAGAAATTGGTCATCATGGGATATTTATGCTAATCGTTGGCTCTATTATTATTGGAAGAAATCAAAAGTGGGGGGGGGGTTAATTTACTTGTAGACGAATTTAATTTATCGTAAGTGTCTCTGTTATTATAGTTCTATTTAAATAATTGTAAAACACAATGGGATTATTTTTATATTAAAAAAATGTGCATAATTAAAAAAAAAAAAAAAAAGCGAGCCTCAGGGAAATTAACTTTTTTCTTCGTTACCTTTTCAAGGATGTAAGATGAAGTTAAGTCGCTCTAATTTTTTTATGTCTTCAGACAAACCTAGGGATAATAAGGAGCTCTTGCGTGATGGATTTATTTTATTTTTCTGTAGCAGGACCTAGTGGATTTTGCCCGCAGGAGTATTAACCTGAAGGTTGTGACCCACATCTTCAGGACATTAGGTTCGCCTCGTAGCTGGCAACAAAGACCCCCACAAACATTGTTCTGGATGGATCCTTGCAGAGGAGGTCAGGGCACTATAGTCGGGAAGGGTCGTCTTTGTCTCCGACCCTTAACAAGAAAATAGCATTATCTGGAGGGCGACATCAACTCGGCGCTTAACGTCAACTCAGTCGCCCTTGATTATCCCTTAAACGTGGACTTTAGAAAGGGAAAACAAAAAAAATAAGGAAATAACTTCTTCTGACATTGTATTGAATTTATGAAGCTGTCATGGAAAAATAAAGTGACACATTAAATTTATTTTTTAAATTCATAATAATAAGTTCATAAATAAGACAAAGCAACAGTTGATTCTGACACAAGCTATAGCAGATTTCAAACACAATAAACTTTTTAAGTAATTTAGGTTTACTTTTTTCGAAGTAAACGTTTTGCATCTAAAATCTAAGAAAATGTCCGTCACGAAGGACATTTGTAAGCTGAGTTTCTATGTTACATTAAAACGGACATAAATAAGAATTGTATTCTCAACAGGAAAGAAAAACAATAGAAGGAAAAGTAGGGGAGCGCTAATGTGTATTTTTTCTTAATGAATTTAACTTATCGCTTTTAAATTTAAAATAATAATGTGAGTTCTTTATGGAGAGAAATTTAACGTATAGGACATAATAATTTTGTATTGAAAAAATAGAATTTAAAAAAAAATTGTAGGAAGCGAGCTTAATATTTATTTTAGAGTAATAATATTCAAACCAAATTTGATTATGGACAAAAGATATATTTTATGTGAGATGGAAATTTCAAATACTAATATTCCTCGACTATGTTGCTGTTGAATTTGCTTAGTTTATAAATTTTCTTGGTTGGCTGACTCTTATTGTAACTAGATGTGGATTGCGGAGAACATAGAAATATATCTCCTTCCTTTGCACACTTCCCTTATGAAATGAATGACCTATGAAAGGTTTTCAAACGGGTTTCAATTTATTAGAAAGTGTTTTACACTTACCTACTTAAAGAATGACTGTAAAATAATTAAAATTAACAAGCAATTAAATGGAATAAAATTTTGACGGATATGAATGTTCGAAATAGAATTAAAATTAAAATGATTTTAACTAGACGGTTTATAATTTTTATGGTCAACTATGTACAATAAGTGGATCCCTGAAAATGATTTGTGCGCGCGCGCGTGTACACCATATATTTGCTAAGGACCCAAAGCCAGAGCTACACTGAGAAGGAAGAAATGTCTGTGGCAGGCTCCAGAGAGCAGGAGGAAGCAAGATGGAGCCGGGCTGTGGTAGACCACCTGTCGCCGCCATGTGTTGCCTAAGACTCCTCTCACCTGACCGCATTCACTGCCATCTTGATATCCGTCTTCTACAATACATACATATATATATATATATATATATACCGCTCACAGCTCGCGGCTGATTTATGTCATGATATCTGGCCAAATTACCACTTCCTTAACTCTGCAAATGTACCAACAGGAAGAGATAAAACAAATATTTAGAATGCTTTCCGAAATGATTCATTTAATACAGACCTGAAGAAGTCCGCCATGCTGGAAAAGCGCGATCTCAGCTGATTTAACATTTCAATTAAGTTGAACATTAATATGAGCCTAATTTGATATCAATTGCGGAAAAGGACAATAAAGAGTCAATGTCGCTTAGGTTAATTATTACACTGTTTTAATATAATAAATTTAGAATGAATTTTTTTTTCTAGTGTATTTATTTAAATGATTTANGTATGGGGTTTAGCATTTGAGCGATTCGAGGGCTTGCTGAATCATATACTTCGCATCCATAATCAAGTTTGGACCTCACTAAGGATTTATACAGCAACAACATACTCGATCTATCAGCCCCCCAACTGGTGTTACTAAGGACTTTGAGTAAATTTAATGAACGCTGGCAACTGTGTTTGAGATGTTTTATATGATCACGCCATGATAATGTTTTGTCAAATATAAGCCCCAGATATTTTATTGAGTTAGAGGATTTTAATGTATCTCCGTTTAACTTTAAAGACGGAAGATTAAAGGCTTGTCTGGTACTAAATAAAATGCTGTTGGACTTTCGAATAGATATTTTAAAGACCCCAACAAAAAAAAACATCTAATAAGAATATCGACAGTAAAAATAAAAAACTCTCCATTTAAAATAAAGGAACTTTCTTTTTGGCAAAAAGATGTTTATTAAAAAAAAGAAGAAATTAATGAGTGTTCACATTTGACTAGGGGTGAATTGTAGAACTATTTCAAAGCGGACAAAATAAAAGTACTAGACCGGCTTGGGGGTGACTTTGCATGAAAACGTTCATTTTTAAATACCCCCTTTATTATTTTTTTTATAAACATTTTAATAATAAATTACATTCCATAAGTTTTTGAATCTGGTAATCTGCTGAAATGTCACAATAGTGATAAATATTAACAAAAATATAGTTGGCCAGTATCAGCTCTCCTACAATCACTATTGACAATTTACAATATATATATATATATATTTACAGTTTTTGTATAACATTATTATATAAAAAGCTGACGTAAAAAGGCTACTTGGCTGTTTACTTTTCCGACAACTTGATGGGTTATCAGGATAGGTAATGATGGATCAGTTTTGAGCTGAGGAATTTAATAAAATTTTGTCATTGTAGAGAGTGGTATTTGCAACGTATTAGGAAGCACTTTCAATGCTGTACAGATTTTAGATTTTGAAAAAACTCTATTTCTTGGATGTTGGATTGTCTGCCAGTTCCGCTAAGTCCAACTCCGCACTCCTCAGTACTTGTTAGGTCCCAGTAGTGTCTACAATTGTCACAGATGACTCCGTAAAGTAGTAATTTGATTTATTTTGATATAAAGTAAACCGTATTTCAGTTGTAATGTTGTCCCCTATTTGGTTCCGGTAGATAAGCCATATGAAAAAAAAAAATCTTCTCAAAGGTCTTTTAAAACTGAGGAGTCGGGTTTTAGGGTGATAGCAAGTGGAGTTTCTTAGGGTTTTACAGGCTTCAGGAGAATAGTTACTTCAATAAACTTTCACAGGGTAGAAAATGGTAAGGTGCGGTGTATGTGAGAATGGTTAGATTGTACCCAAGAGACCCGGCAATTAGATCATACCCAGGAGACTTGCATACTGTCGAATTGGAAAGGATATATTTGACCTCAGAAGGAGTGATGGCTTTGGGGGGAGGGGGTGAGGACATAGGTGTGGAGAGCCAAGTAATTCTTATTCCTCAGTGGACAATGGATAATGGTTTGATCTAGAAGTAGAGTGATCCTCTGTATCTTCTTGGGGGCGAAGAGGAAAGGTCGTGCCGTGGAATTTGAGGATTTTTCTTTTTTTCTGAGCGAGGGGTTGAATTCATGTGGTGAATGTTTTATAATGGTCTGATCTGAGTTCCCGTGTCACTAATCGGCTGTCAGTTTTATGCTTAGTGATTGGTTGGTTGTCGTGTTCTATGTCTCGGATTTAGCTCTCTCTTTTGCTAATAGAGTCTTTTTGTGGTTGTGGTGAAGATTGGAGTTTGATGGATTGGGATTTTGAGGGCTGTTGAAGGACTTTGGAGATATCCAACAGCACTGCAGAAAAGTATTGGTGAATAATTGCACAGTATCAATTATGTCTTAAAGGGGTTTTTAAGGAAATTCTGAAGTCTTTCAGAGAATTTAGTTCGCCATTTAACCCCCTAAAGGACGCTAAGATCGTGACTATAACGCTCCCTGGGTTACAACTATAGTATCGACAGTATCTTGGGTGCCGCCAAGCCTTCCAACATCCAAAGAATCCAGTCCATTCAATCCAAAACCCTGAGAATAATTGCAATGCTCCCTACTATGTATCCAATTCATCCCTTCACCACCATCTTAATATCCCTTTTGTTCAAGACTTCATTTCTTCCCGCATCACCCTTTTCCACAGTAAACTGCCATACCATCCTAATCCACTAGTACAGACCATGTCTTCCAACTCCAAACCCTACAACCCTCCCCGTCGAATCAAACGAAGATGGCCCTGTGACCTCCTGGGGACATAGCCTGTAAATAATTTGAGAGTGGTGTCATTGGTCACTTTCTCTCCTCATGGGATTGACAATGAAAGTAATTTTTAATTTCATTGTAATCAAATTACAAAATGTTTTTATTCAACAGAATGTAATAAATAAATAAAAGTTTATAAATAAAAAAAAGTATCAAGAGTGGCAAACTACCGCAATACGATATCTATTCCACAGGTTACGTATGAGCTGGGATTCGAACCAAGGACATTCGGCACGTGTGACCCAAATATATCATATATAAACATAAGGTTTTTATATAATATTATGCAATTATTTTGAGATAATATGATTAAATCATAACAGTACATTACAATGGGAAGTAAGCAATTATCCTTCTGTGATAATGGTATATTACCATGAGAATTTGAAGTAAATTATGGCAGGGAGAAAGGAAGGATTTTATTCTTTCGAACAGTCACACATACATCTACTTATATGCAGTTGGTGTGATTTTGGTTCTCTTTTCAACACCTCTTGAAATTTCTATGTAAATCTCTAATAATGGCGAGTCTGACTTACCCGTTCCCACCTTCATCTTTCAAACAGTCACACATCTACTTATATGCAGTTGGTGTGATTTTGGTTCTCTTTTCAACACCTCTTGAAATTTCTATGTAAATCTCTGATAATGACGAGTCTGACTTACCCGTTCCCTCCTTCATCTTTCAAACAGTCACACATACATCTACTTATATGCAGTTGGTGTGATTTTGGTTCTCTTTTCAACACCTCTTGAAATTTCTATGTAAATCTCTGATAATGGCGAGTCTGACTTACCCGTTCCCTCCTTCATCTGAAGAGAGTTTTGTGGGAAGCCTCGCTAAGGGGTTGGTGGGACCCTTCAAGGGCTAACACCCCCTAAAACTCCCCCAGAGAAATGTGCACTTTATTTAATCCACTTGACTCCACTTTATTTTCCTTCCGTTCCTCTAACTCTCTTCACTCCTTCTTCCCTTTCTCTTCTTCTCTAGTTAGGTCGTATTATTATTTCTACAGAAAGTTTGAAAGTTCTTCAGCCATGCTGCTCCTTGGGGAGTCCTCCTTCAATTTCTCCCCTAAATTATGTTATATAGCTTTCCTGCCGACTCCTTCCTACCTCGAATTCTCACTTTTTCTCTTCTCCTGACGACTCACGTCCTTTATCCTCCCTTCCGACTTCTCCCCTGTTTCCTGCCGTCACCTCCACGCTCCCCACTCCTTGCCCCTTGTAAAATATGGACTTGTTCTCTCACGAACTTCTGTAAGTTTTCAGTCACTGAAATTCATAAATATTCAATGATAATGTTCCTGGGTAGTCGGACACTGTTTGATTAAAATAAAAACACGTTTTGTGAAACAAATAAATTCTACTTTTCCCAACTTTTCTATTCTAATTTCAAAAGTTTTTCAGCACCATGTGATGTAACTAAAACAAAAACAAATCTTCTGAAGGTGGTTTGCAGAAACCAATGAAGACGGATTACGGAAGGTATAATAGTTCTATATTCATTGGTAGTAATAATAACCCTTTAGATTATTAACCTTACAAAATAAAATTTAAAAAACAAACATTAAAAATATATTCTCTTTTATCAACACTTAATTGTGAGTTCACAGATGGTTACAATATGGGAATATGAAAAAATACAATTTATGATAAGATTATCCATTACATGATGAATGATGATTATATTATTTTATTTACTTGTATTAAAAGTTTCCATCATCAGACGTATTTTGGCTGAAAAAAAAACAAAAGAACATTCAAAACAGAAGGGAAGAAGTCGTAGTGTAGCTCTCAAATGAGCGTTCAACATTTCATCGAGGAATGCCCATATTACACTAATCTATTTACATGTAAAAACCTCCCAAGACAACCGTCGGCATCCCTGGCAAACCATGAATCCAATGTAGCCAAACGTATGTGCATTTTAAGAGAAACAGGCTTATATGAAAAAATTTATCCCCCCACCCCCAAAAAAAAAAAAAAATCAACTATGCCTTTCTAATTCACAATATAAATCTAATTGTATTATATTGTTGCTGTATTAAAATTGTTTATCTATTGTTTCAATTTTAATTGTTAATTTACTTTTCAAGTTATATAATTTATATATCTGCTTTTAAAATGGTTTTGTATCTATATTTGTGTATGTCTGTGTGTACGAATATAACTTATTGCACACCAAGTACTATATAACGTAATGTAAACAAGCACTAAAAAACGGAAAAACATTAAAAGAATGGATAACAGATTTAACCCTAGATAAACCCCAACAGTCAGGGCGTAATAACCATGATGTTGATCGCCCTATAACCTGATCCTAATCCTAATCTCTTATTAAACATGCTGGACTTAATGATTATTATAAGTCTGAGTGGTTTTATTTAATTGGGCTGTACTGATTTCGCAAGGCACAGCTTCCATCATGTGAGCTTGGTAGACGCCACCAAAGGCATTCCAAGAGTAATCTAGCAGAGACACTGTTTGAATGTTTTTTGTTTGTTTTTGTTTTTTTTTCAGTCAAATTGCGTCTGATGATGGAAACTTTTAATACAAGTAAATAAAATAAATATAATCATCATTCATCATGTAATGGATAATCTTATCATAAATTGTATTTTTTCATATTCCCATATTGTAACCATCTGTGAACTCACAATTAAGTGTTGATAAAAGAGAATATATTTTTAATGTTTGTTTTTTAAATTTTATTTTGTAAGGTTAATAATCTAAAGGGTTATTATTACTACCAATGAATATAGAACTATTATACCTTCCGTAATCCGTCTTCATTGGTTTCTGCAAACCACCTTCAGAAGATTTGTTTTTGTTTTAGTTACATCACATGGTGCTGAAAAACTTTTGAAATTAGAATAGAAAAGTTGGGAAAAGTAGAATTTATTTGTTTCACAAAACGTGTTTTTATTTTAATCAAACAGTGTCCGACTACCCAGGAACATTATCATTGAATATTTATGAATTTCAGTGACTGAAAACTTACAGAAGTTCGTGAGAGAACAAGTCCATATTTTACAAGGGGCAAGGAGTGGGGAGCGTGGAGGTGACGGCAGGAAACAGGGGAGNTTTATATTTTATATAATTAAAAAAACTCTAATTAGGAAAGATGTAACTTCAAATCTTTGACAGGACTTTTTTTTTCCCTTTAGTACTGGGACAAATTATGTTCCTTATGCTTTTTTTATTTTTAAGAGACCCTTCAATGTATTCAATTTTGTTAAAATCGAACGAATAGACGGATGGTTCAGAGATGGACCATAATTTATAATCGTAATATCTTCGTTTATGTTTAAGTGGTAAAAAAGTGTGTGAAATGTAATTTTTGTTAGCATTTTATGTTCTATAATACTTTTACGATTGTACGATATCCACGATAAACGAGCGCCTTCCACATTCTACCTTCAGCCTAGAGAAGACATCAGTGGCCATATTTTATAGGTCCATTGTTATCGACGGTTTTCCATTGAATTCCCACATTTCTCTTATTTAGAACCGTCTTTTATGAAACAATGGAAATGCTTTTTGATTACGCAGCTCCAGCGTGAAGGGCTTTGTAAAAAAACGAAATGGTAATTATCTAAGAAGGAGTTGAGATATAAACTCTGGAAACGATTTATAAAAAAAATCTTGTTTTTTTTAATGGCTTGTCAACCTATTTAATTCACCTTTAATATTGGTTTATTAAAGGTGAATTAATTGACTTGCTATAGGTATTTTATTATTAACATAACAACAATTTGGCAAATAACTACAACAACCATATGTTTTAGTATATTTGCACAATTTATAAATAAGGATAGGGTTAGGGTTGCAAATCCTTACTGATTGGATGATCATAGCCGTTCGCTCATTGGACACAGAGGTAGGTAGAAATAACCTGATCCTTGGCTTCTACCGAGCTATCAAATTTCATAAATATGTAAAAAGGGCGAAAACCTTTCATCTTCTAATAGGTGATCAAACCTTTCATTTATTTTGAGCCTTTATTCTGGAGGCCAATTTTATTTATTTAGTGAATATTTATACATAAATTATTGGCTGATTCATTTGGTGAATAATTGAACACTTGTTATGACGGAAAGCTGGGGGAATTTGTCTACATATGAATATTCAGAGATTTTTACGTCCATTTTTAATGTCTTCCAGCTGTATGACATAAATATTCTGTGATCACTTCGAAGAGCTTTGATCACAAGACATAGTAGTTTTGTTGGAAAAGCGTCCCATGCATTTCTCCTGGAAAGTCTTCAATAAATAGGATATGTTCAAAAAGGATTAGCATTACCTCTTGGCATCAGTTTGTAGAGTACAAATTTTCATTTTCTGAAATTTGTCATTTCTTCATCAAAAGTATAAAAGAAAAAAAAATAAATATAAATATAAAAAAATCTAAAAAGTGACCTTGTTTAATAATTTTTTTATTAAGGGGGAAAGGTAAAAATAGATACTGAATAACTTCTAAAATACTTTTATGTAGCTTAACAACATATTTGAAGCTGTTCATGTGTTATTGGCTATTATAATCACATATAACAGTGGGATAGATTTTATTTTTCTGTCTAGGTTACAATTTGCGAACCGCCAGTGCCTGGCTTGTTTCCCACAGATCTTGGGCAAAATATGCCTGTTTTTAATTTTTAAATGTATATATATATATATATATATTGTAATGAGTTACAATCAGGGCCAATAAAAGTGGGAGAATTACGTGAAAAGTCAAGTGCGAATTTAACTTTTTTTTTTCTATTTTACACGCGTAATTTTGAATTATAAATATTGAAACTCAACTCAGGTTTGTTTATTGATGATTAAGATATTTTTGGAGTTATATTAAGAAATTTATCAATTACGAGTAGGGATGTACCTGAACTGCAAGTCTTATTTTACTGAAGACAGAATTAGTTGTTTTTCTTAATGAAATTTGATAAGCGCCTTTAAATGCAGAAAGACCAAGTTCTTGATAAAGAAAATGGGAATAATAAGAACGGGATATTAAATGGCAGGAAAGTTTAGTTACAAATATTCATAAACTACCGTTAACTACCCTATTTATTGAAACTACTGAGAAATTCGCTTTGTTTACACAGCTCCTGCGTCTCTTTCGCTCTAGACGCCTGCTGAGCACAATCTTGAATCTTTCTTTGAACCGGTCTTCAGAGGGGTGGGATTAATAAGGAGGGAGGAAATATCTTATTTAAACTATGCGTTTTCGAGAGTACAAAAGAACATAAATGTTTTGTCCAGATAGGAGCGGTGATCTGACATTTCCCGGCGACACATGTGATAAGCACACTCAAAGAGCAGTGGTGAGGAGAAAAAAGCACTAAAAGAAAAAAGGGAATTTGGGCGCGGGGGGAAGATTTGGGCGGGCGGTTTCCCACGAGATGTGGAATGGCGAGAGGTCCTGCTCGATCCTGCGCGCTCTCACATGTGTGCAAGACGCCGCCGCCTGTCCTGGGAATGCGCAAGGTCGCATCCTCCACTGACTCGATCTTTGGGTTCGCGATAGATCGATTCCTCTAGCTACTATCGATACCCCATGTCCACCAGTCGTCAGAAGCTAATGTCCCCCTTTCACAAATTTCTAACAGCCTTACTGTCATATCCCCCAACTGTGTCCAGTGACAGTTTTCTTTATTTATTATAAATTTTCCTAATGTTTAGTGATCTACCCTGAATTCCTCAGCTAGCCTTCATAGTATTACTGCAATTAGGACTGTTTTACCTGAAACTAATTTCTANATTTTAAATATAAGAATATTTTTGAGCACAATTCAAGAAATTAAAAATTAAAAAAATATATTTATGTTACACAATTGGACATTTAGTTGGGGTTCAATAGAAGTGTGAAAAATTAGTAAATAAATAAAAAAACAATTTTCTTTAAAATGTGCTTTTTTATTCACTATTAAAAAATATCCAGTTATAGTGGTTTCATTATTTTATCCCTTCCTCAACTGAGAAAGTAGACAATGAATTTTCTATCTACAATCCTGGAACCCTGTAGCATTAGAGAAATATGGGGTGCAAAATATTTCTTTTTTTTTTCAATATTTTCATTTGTGACTCCATCCCCCCTATCAAATATCAATCTCTTAAAAGCACCTATCTAAGTTCTGGCTCCACCATGTCTGCGGCTGACTCATGTACTACAATTTATTTTTAGAAAAAAGTAAGGTAGGATATGAAAATTCTTTGAAGACAAAAAATCTAAATCGTTCGAGGAACTTGAAATTGCCTATTCAAATGGCTAATTGTTGTATTGCATGACACTTATTTCTCTTTATTTCAAATCCGCTACTTCCAATTTTTTAAAATAAATTCATTATTTCCTCTTTATCCATATTCTGACCCATGATGGACTGGAACGAAGATGTATTACTTTTAAATATGGAATGAATTGTTGACCTTCAAGTTCTGTGAAGAGAGGATTGTCGGGAATTTTAGCCAACGTTTCGGCCTGAATTTCGAGCTATCAGGCAAAAATATATGATATTTTGTACGTTTTCTTTCATATTCAGCCCTGATGAAGGCTTGAAATTCAGGCCAAAACGTTAGCTAAATTAAAAACTATTTTGTTAGATGATTTTTGTTTAAGGTTTTGTATGTATTTATGATATTCCAAAAAAATACAAATTAAAAAAAAAAGTGTATTTTTTTAAAAAATTATCTGCCAACGGTTCGGCTTACATTGTAAGCTATCTTCGCCCTGAACATGAGATGGGACGTCCTGTCCCTAAGTTGAAATTTCCATGACTGGACATTTCACATTTCCCTGTAAATGTGAACTTCCTGACAGGACATCCTCTCTCGTCTTCATGATAGCCCTGAAGATGGCTTACGATTTAAGCCGAAACGTCGGCAGATAATTTTTTTTTTTTAAATACACTTTTTTTTTTTTTTGTATTTTTTTGGATCTACCTTGACCAAATCCCAACAAAAATCATCTAATAATAATACCTACGGTCAAAAACTCTCCATTTGATCAAAAACTATTTTCGTTGCAAATTAGTAATTAATTGTTCAACTACCATGACCGAATTCCCGACAATCCTCTCTTGATGTACTACTTTTGTTCCACACCCTGTCTTTCGTATCCTTTATTCATCCTTGATTGACTTTCAAGTACAATGTATCAGTTCTACTTCATCTTCCGGTTCCAGCATCACAAGTCTTCCTCCAACTTGATGACGGCTATCCTCGGATAATTCATTTGTTTCAATCGCATCTCGGCATTAGCCAGGAGGCAAATTCACAATTGCATTCACTATTAATTTGGAAAGTTTTATTCACAGTCTGCTAGCGAAATACCACTTTTAACGATCAATGAATTACAGTCAAGGTTAACTGTTATATTTCTTAGACAAAGCACTGATTATTATTCCTCCTTTGAAACTTAGGCGAACTAATTTAAAAGACAAATTAGGGGGCAGAGTTCAGTGGTAAAAGCGATTTATCTGGTGCCGCGTGCGCGACAGAACTAATTATGTTCAAAGACGGCTGCTTGACTTGCCTCTTCAATTTCCATGGAAATAACTTTTCTAAAATATTTCCTTGATGATTGAAATTCTCTTTAATGTATCGATTCTTCTTCATTACAGTATTCCGGTATAATAATAAATATAGTCCTCTACTTACCCCTTTTTAAAGCAGAAAAAACTGTAATAATTAAGATTAGATGATTTTAGTTGGGGATCGATCAAGGTTGATCCAAAAAAATTACAAATTTAAAAAAAGTGTAATTTTTTAAAAAGATTATCTGCCAACGTTTCAGAAAAAGTTCCCTAACGTTAAGCTTTCTTTTTCCACCAACAACAAACTAAAATCTATTTACACCATCCTTAAAGACCCCATCCCCCTTCCTAACAGAACTAATGTCGTCTACAAAATTCCCTGTTCCACACCGAATACCATGGTTCTTACATTGGACAAACAAAAAACCCGATTTCCCGCAGAATTAATAACCATAAAAATGATATAAAGAATAAACTAATAAAAACTGACCTCACTAAACATGTTTTTCATGAAGAACACACCTTTGACTTCGAGAGCATAACCATTCTTTCCATTGGACCCTATCAACACAAACGCCTTTTGTCTTAAACCATTCACATTAACTTACAGCACTATCCAGTTAACGACAGCACGGACATAGAACAAATTTCCTCAACTTATTCAAACATTTTCAACATTCTAAAAAACCATCAGCCCTCCGTCTCAATAAACCTGTCAAACATTTTTCCCATTTCCAAAGTTACCTATTCCCAATAGTACCCTTCCTTTTTTCCTTTGTCCTTTTTATTGCCCACTTTTGTAACAGGCCGCTTTCCCTTTGTACCTTCCGCCTCTTACCTTCCCCCCCCCCACCCATCCTTCTACCACCCACAGTGTCCTGAAAAATTATATTTCTCCTCAGTCATGAAAATGTGAACTTAGGGAAAGGACGTCCTCTCTCGTGTTGATGATAGGCAAGTGTGGTAAATTACTGTTTTAATGTTATTAATTTTTTTTTCTTTAATAAGTTGTTGTCTGCATGTTTTTTTCTTTTACATATCTTTCTACATTCATACTTTTGATATCACATTACATTATGGTAATTCTGTGTTATAATATTGTCAATTATTATTGTATTCTCATGGCATTGTATTTCTACAGCCCTGAAGATGGCTTACAATGTAAGCTGAAACGTTGATAGATAATCTTTTAAAAAATACACTTTTTTAAGTTTTTTACCTTGACCGAACCCCAAATAAAATCATCTAATAATAATATCTACGGTCAAAAAACTCTCCTTTTGTAATAATTATGCTAAATCCAATCACTTTTTAAAAAGACTTATATATATATATATATGAAGTTACAAACTTCAAAAGACAGTTAAAAGAAGAGAGGTGTGTATTTT
>KZ807851.1:15226-32691 GCA_000696205.2 Oncopeltus fasciatus
TATATATATATATAAAATTTAATTAGCAACTATATTCAGAACACCCTATATAATATTTTACAGACACAACACCTTTGTCTTTTAAGTCAAAACAGTGACCCAAACAATAGTTATTTTATTTGCTAGTTTATATATTTTTCTATCCATGACTTCTCTCTTAATTGGGTCAGTATCCTTTACGGATGGATACAATTTTATTTGTTAAACTTTCTTTTTTTTAATCTTTTTTTTATAGAAAATTACATATAAAAAATCTAATAAAAGTATTGTATTTTGTGTAAAAAAATGTTTAGGTTACCTTTGTAACAAATATATCTGGGATAAAAAAAAAAGTTTAAGCTGGTGGCAAAATATATATTGAACCCATGTTTTCTTATTAGCAGCTATGCCTGATAACGTCTGCACTATTTGAGCCATTATCCTAGTTGTTTTCCAAAACCGGCAGAAGGTGACCTGAATGCTGTGATTTTTATGAAGCCTATTACTAATGGTACCACACCTTCTTACTTCACTCGAGTCTCAGCATTCATGGATTTACTGTTTATAAAGTATGAGTCGTTTTAAAAGACTTTTTTTTAAAAAGTGATATTATAAAGTTCATATAAGTACTTTTCAACCTACAAATAATATGAAAAATTCATTCTTATCATATTTATTAATATTAAATTAATTATCCATAGTTATATCACGGAATTCTCTGCCTTTTCGAGCTTTATTTCCAAAGCCTCCAGAGCACTCATCCATTTTCTTTTACTTTCATTTTGAAGCAAAGTGACTGAATGATCTTCCCCAGTGTGTCCTGCCACCTCTATGTGACTTCTAAATTCGCCATCTTGAGATTGTCTGAAGTGCTCTCGGTACCTTTGCTTCAGCTTTCTACCTGTCGGTCCAATATACGAGGGCGGGTCAATAAGTGCGTGACTTTTTAAATGTAACAAAGGTTTTTTGATAAAAAGTAATTTTATTTTTCAACATAGTCTCCTTTGAGCTCTATACACTTCGTCCAACGTTTCTCCAATTTTTTTATCCCTTCCAAAAAATAAGATTTCTCGAGCTCCTCAAAATATGTATTTGTTTGTGAGATGATTTCATCGTTGGAATAAAATCTCTTTCCGCCTAGCCATTTCTTAAGGTTCGGAAACAAGAAATAGTCACTCGGGGCTAAATCCGGAGAATACGACGGATGAGGGAGCAATTCATAGCGTAATTCTTGAAATTTTGCCATGGAAACAACACACGTATGGACTCTTGTATTGTCTTGATGGAAAAGAACTTTATTCTTGGCCAAATGCGGTCGTTTTTTCTTTAAATCCTCATTAAATCGGTCCAACAAGTTGGTATAATATTCGCCATTGATTGTTCTTCCCTTCTGAAGGTAATCTATGTGGATTACACCGCGTGCATCCCAGAAAACAGTAGCCATGACTTTATTGGCTGACAAACCCACTTTGGCCTTCTTCGGCGCTGATTCACCCGGCAAAACCCACTGTTTTGACTGCTGCTTGGTCTCTGGCGTGTTGTGGTGTATCCATGTTTCGTCCACTGTTACAAATCGGCGCAAAAACTCGTCCTTGTTGCGGTTGAACAACGCCAAACATTCGATCGAAGTTGTCACACGATTGCGTTTATGGTCGATTGTTAGCAAACGCGGCACCCATCTTGCGGATAGCTTTTTCATACCCAAGTGATCATTCAAAATCGAAACCACTGACCCATGTGATATGCTTATGGCTTCCACAATCTTCCACACTTTCAATCTCCGATCGGCCAACACCATATCGTGAATTTTTTCAATTGTTTCGGGTGTATCGACTTCTACTGGTCGTCCAGAACATTCGGCATCGATCGTGCTTGTACGGCCACAACGAAATTCTGTAAACCACTTTTTTACCATTGATATCGATGGTGCAGAGTCCCCATAGTATTTATCAAGTTTAGCCTTTGTTTCAGTGATGGTTTTTTCCGCAAAAAATAATGCTTGATGAGCACACGAAATTCACTTTTCTCCATTTTCTCCACAATTCACGAAGTTGTTTGTCTTTAAAGACTGCCAAACACAAACTAAAAGACCCAGCGTGTTCAAACTTTTACAGGAGTCAGCTGATAGATGCTTGTTGACAGGAGCAGTGTTGCCCACCTAATTATAAGGCGTGAAATTCAAAAAGTCACGCACTTAATGACCCGCCCTCGTATGTACATGGACAAAACTCGCATTGTATTTTGCTTATCCCAGACTTTTCACCTGTCGGTATTGGATCTTTTAAAATTGGTCTCTGACTCTTAATATATGCAACACCCAGCCTATGTTTTCTTAGCATGTTCCCTACTTTTTCAGAAAGTGAGCCTATGTAGGGGACAATACCAAATATTGAGGATTTTTTTTTTCTATTTTCTGAGACTATTGTTTTATTCTTTTATTTAATAATTTATCTAAAATTTTTGGTTCGAATCCATCATTTTTGGCTGTTTTTAAAAATAAAATTAAGCTCATTCAGGTACAAATCATCAGCTAAAGGTAAAGATAGAAGTTGATCAATGTATTATATTATGGAGTTCCAATCGTTTTCGGATGCTGGAATGAGGCTGCCTCTATTGCTATATCTGGGTTTATGTAAAATTGAAGTTTTTAAATTATATCTGTCTTGACTTATAGTCAACTTTAAATAATAATTTGTTTTTCATTTTTCTCTTTTTGTAAATTATAAATATTCTTCTTCTGTGGCATCTGTTTATATATTTAAAAAATACCTTTTCAGACCCATTAAATATACAGAAGCAGTCATCAATGTATTTGCAAAAAGGTATTTTTTGTCCCATGATAAAATTTGTCTCAAAGAAAACCACATTTATATCAGCTGCAAGTGCTCTAGTTCTCTTTTCCATACCCAAGCCTTCGTCTTGTGGGTAAAATTTAGCGGAAAATATATATAAAGTGCAAAGCATTAGATATTGTTTGATAACCCTAATTGTCTTCAAATTCACTGCCAGCACAAGTAAAAGAATGCAAAATGTAATTTTTTGATGCTTATGTTCTATACTTTTTTTTTTAAGGACTTGATAATGTTAAGATTTAGAAATACAACTATAATTGCTGAGAAATCCCTCCCCGGTCAGTCTAGAACAAAGCTTAGTGGTCTTATTTTTTTCACTCATTGTCCGCTCTTGCTTTAAGATAAATGTCATCATTTACTTTTTTTTATTCTTTTTTTTAAAATGAAACATGGGAAATTTTAGATTATGCATCTCCTGCATGACAGACTTTTGCATATTCTTATGAAGATGGAAATAACTTAAGATATAACTATTAACATTTAATACTGTAAATACCGAGGAATTCCTTAAGAGAAAAAGGAATTTTTTTTTCTAAGTACATTTAAAGATATTATTGATCATAATTATATTTTAATGAAATATTGATTTCTATTCAATGTTGTAGATGTGATGTTGATATTTGGCCTTCAAGTGAGAAAGGTGAAATATCTTGGGAAGAGTATCTGAAAAGAGTTGTTGGGAAAAATGGCTTGATAATTTGTTCCCGCAATCCAGTTAACCAAGAATTAATTGATGCTGCAGGTATTTAAATGTTTCTGTGTCTTTATTAATATTTTATAATAATAAAAGAAGTTAATTTTAATATGTTTAAACAATAAGATCTGATTTTTTAAAAATCTAACATATTGAAAAATGTAAACAATCACAAAATAATTAACTTTTCATGTATAAATACCTTCTTATAAATATAACTCCCTATTCAATAAACAAAGCTTTTGCTTATTAAAAGCATTTATCACATATATTTTCTATGATAATACATCACTATTTATATATATATATATATATATATATATATATATATATATATATTACTCAGTGTGCATGTAGGTGTATGTATGTATGTATAATAATTGAACAAACTATGTTTGGTGTAAATGTCAGTATGACATAAGAGCTGGTTATTATATTCAGGTTTTCCCATCATATTTATGAAATCCTTATTTTACTTTCTAATTAAAAGTTTAATTTCAATTTCTTCACATAATTAGAACTACGTTTGATATGGTTCTTATAGTTTCAAGAATTATAACTGAAATTACGAAAATGAAGTTAAATGATATTTTCATCTTTCATTTTCTTCTAGTTATTTACTATCATTTTATACTAATATATTATATTTTACAGGCCCTTCATTAAAAGTTATCAGCACCGTGTCTGTGGGTGTTGATCACATAGATCTGGAAGTTGTAAAAAAGTCTGGAGTGAAGTTAGGCTACACCCCTGGTGTCTTGAGTGAAGCTGTTGCTGAACTTACTATCGGGCTACTCTTGGCAACATCCAGGAGAATCATTGAAGCAAATAAGACAATACCACAGTAAGATATATATTTCTGGACTATCATCATCTGTGGCTATTTCAGCTAAAATAACTAAATGTATTGGGAAAAAAATACTGTTCTAATGACATTATCACAGACATCACATATATATAATCTTAAAATAAAATAAAATATTTTTTAAATATGACTAATTCTACTCATTTATCTAATATTCTTGATTAATTTGAAATAATTGCTAAAATATATGTAAGATCAATAGAATAAAATGAAACCTCTCAAGTAAATTGTGGAAAGCTTTGACTAGATTGGCTGTTTTCAAAGAAAAGTTTTTAATGAAAAAAATTGTGATATAATTAAATATACCTTAGCATTTATTTGCAAATGTACCAATGTTTTTAATTGTCATATTCAATTCAANCTCGTAGAGAGATATATATAAGATATATTAAATCAATGTTGTCAAAATTTACTCTTTAGGATGCTCTACTTCTGGATTTATTTATTTCTGCCTCTGCAGTTTAATCAATATGCTAGAAGGGATTGAATCAGATGGCATTTGATCTGCTAAATTTTTTAGACATTATTTGACATCTCTCAGAAACAGTACAAATTTTAAAAAATGAAGAAAATGTAAGTAATTTAGCCACTTAATACCATAGTAAAAATTCTTCAATTGGGAGCTGTATTTGTTGTTAATGAAGAGAGTACTGTTCTGCAACTGAGCCATTTTATGCTGGCAGACTAGAGTTCAAATTATCAGGCAAAACACTTAGGAAATATTCAGCTACAGTTGTAGGTTATAGTGAAAACTTCCAACTTCCAATTTTGTATATTAATTGTTTCTTGCTTATATTAGAAAATTGAAATGTGTCCAGTATCTCATTTCATGGTCAGCTGGAAAATATTTTCAACTTACTTTTAATATTTTTTTACTATACCATGAACATAATACATTGGGAAATTTAGTAGACTGCCCTATTCCTCTTCCCCAGGTATTTGTGGGATCTGACTGCAAGTATGCTCAATCTTATGCAGCTGACAGACATAACCTCAACAATAATAAAACAGAATTACTTCTTATTCGACAACAAACTTTACAGACCAACAGACAGATTAGGAATGGGAAACCAGACTTCTTCTGTACTAAGGGAGACTTTTGTACAACACCTAGAAGACACACACATTAAGAACCTTATAGAAAGATACAACATAAGACACTACTACAGGTACGTAGATGACATACTTTACATACTTTGTGAACTCTCTATCCCACCAGTTCTTGATTGCTACATATCATAGCCACAAGTGTTTTATTTTATATATATATTATTCAAAACAAATTTATCTATTTAGTGGCCATTTGTTGACTCCTTGATTTTTAACCTTTAGATAGGTTAAAGACCAAGGAGTCAACAAACTATTAGATTAGTTCCCATGACTATATTAACAACTGCAGTTGTTTTATAGCTATCATATTGCCTGAGAAAGATGTGGGCAGCTGGAAGTAATATGGGAGCTTTAGCTTCACTTTACCTAAGTAAAGTATCAATTGGCTATTAATCCATAGTTTGAGATGTTTTGTATTGTGAATTGTTTCAATCAACGAAAATAGATTGTGTAACAAGCATTATATGTTTACTTTGTGATATACTGATAGTAAACANGACAGAATGACCTACAGAATAGGACGTTGCTACATAAACAACAGAAGGGACGGAAGATGGACATTCTGGAAAATATGGAAATATACAAAACAAGGACCACTGACAATAACATTATTAACAAACAACTTAAAACACAATCTGACACCATATTTAGACCTATACTGTTACTAAAACGAACAGACGACAAACCGACAACAACGCAAAAAGACATGACAGTATAATCCATAGTCAGACACTACCAAACACAAACACATTTACAAAAAATCAAAACAAAACTTTCGGAACACTTTGAACTCCTTAACAAGGGAGATAGCAACTAATCCCTGCTACCTGAAATAATGAACACCGACCCTTATAACTCACGAATTTGGCAGACCTTATCTCTGACAAAGCGACCGTTATAGCCAAATGACCCTTAAATCTGACCAACCCACATAATACAAATGCAGTGGAATACAGGCAGTGACAGAGAATACACGTATTCGGCCACGAAGATGGATCATTTCCGAAAGCGCTCGCTAACAGAACATAAGAAACCAATGAAGACGGATTACAGAATGTAGTACTATATTCATTGGTAGACCCTTTAGATTATTTACATGCCCAAATTATTTGAGGGAATCCTCCTAAAAAGAGAAGCTGATGTCTGCCAATGCTCTCAAACAACACCCCTCTCTCCACCCTTCTAACAGTTCACTGCCTTGGATTCTACCTCAACTCAAACTAACCTGGAAGACACACTTAGAGACTAAAAGACAATAACTGAACAGATGTTTTGGGCTCAGTGAAGCTATCAAACATCAGGTGCATCCAGGGATTCCAGTCAAAAGTCCTTCCCACCATTCAAAATGCTCACTCCTATGTATCGAATAATAATTATGGAATAATCCACTTTGATCTTCATATACCTTTCTTATTCAAGCTCATCCCCCCCCCCCTCCTCTTGGTTTTCCAAATTCCATGTCCAACTTTATGGGCATCTCTATCCTCAAGTGCCTCCCACAAACATCCTGAACTCCTTCCCAGACACCTTTAGAGGCGGTAGCTGAGGGAATTATTATTGCTAGTCAGTTAATATTGTAAGAGAGTGAATGCTTGGCATTTTTATTCCTTCATTCTCTCCTCTTGACTCCCAGCTTGCTATTTGGATTAAGAGAAAATAAATGTTTGAAAGTCAATTGTGGAACTCCACAATAGATGACTGCGATAGATGAACAAGAAAAAAAAGAAAAAGATGGCCCTTTGCTAAATATAGAATCTAATAAATAGTTAGCAATGTCTGAGTAAAAAATGATATATTCGTCATACTTGGCGATTAGACTCGTAGAGAGGTATGGGGAGCCTGTCTTCAAGCCTTATCTTCAACTCCCTCGGTGGTGTAACTGGTGGCATACCTGCCTGACAAGTGAAATATGTGGATTCAATTCCTGGCTTAGGTAGTGAGATTCAAATAAAAGAAAACTATATCTAGCAAATATGTTATGCACTTCTTGCTTCTGTAACCGCCAGTCTTCCTGGGTAATGGCATTAGGATAACACAAATATTTTTACTTAAATTATATTAGAATGTATAACTTTAAACCGAGTTGTAAAAAAAATTGTAAACAAATGGAAATTAAAATATTAGGAATTATAAACGTGATATATTTTTGCAGAAACCAATGGAATTGGACTCCTACCTGGATGTGTGGCAGAGGTCTTGCTGGTTCCACAGTTGGTATTTTTGGTTTAGGAAGAATTGGGCAGTCAGTTGCTAGAAAATTACTTGCCTTTAATGTTTCAAAAATTATTTACAATGGGCCAAGAAGAAAAGCTGAAGGTTCATTTTAAATTATCACTAAAATTTTAATTTATTTAAATTAATGTTGGTTTTGCTCTTTTTCCTTCCTTTATTTCTATTGCACAGTTTTAGGTGTTTTGCATTTTATGTTTGAAGGAATAAACTATTTTTATTTTAAATAAATTGTCATTACATTAAATAGGATTGGGGTAATCTTGTCCCATCTGACTAACATTTGTTTAGTTCAATGGTGTAAACCTGGATTCATAAGAAGCTAGTGCAAATCACTTGGCTCACTTTTTCACTCAGAAATCTCAGAACTTCTACATTGAAAAATTTACTTTATCAGAAAAAGGTCATCGTTTAAAATGGTACATTTATAATTGATCAGTGGTTAAAATTTAAATGAATTAAAAAATTTTAAAAATGTGAAAATACTTTTTAAGTGTTAAATAAAATTCAAATTATCCTTCACACAAGATGTTTATATATATGAGAGCAATTTTGACTTTATTAGTATAGAATTAAGTATAGGCCCCAATCCCAAGGAGGTATTTCTCATTTCAAGTGCTTATAGAGATGACCCAAGCACTCAGGTTGAAAGCACTCAAGTAAAGACTTTCCTTATTTTCTATTCTAAATTCTGTGCATTGTATGAAGGAGAGGATCAACTATTTTTGTTTTTATTATCTCAATATGTAGGGTTGGGATAAAAGTAGCTTTGTTTTATCTTAATATGTGACTTTAATGTCCTTCACCACTTTTAATACTTGTTAAAACATACTATGATCATTTGAGAAGTCAAACTCCAGAGAACAAAGGTAGTTTTATTTAACTTAATGGAAATACCCATAGGTTATTTTCTACTTCCAATGAGTGAAAAATGCTGCAAAAGTTCATAAAAAATTGTGATTACGAGTGATGAAAAGTGGATTATGAATATAATCTACAAAAACATTTTTGGTCAAAGCCCGAGAAATCTTCACAACTGGTACGGTAGAGTGTTTGGTAGGATTGTAAAGGAATTATGCTTTATGAACTGCTAAATCCTGTCAAAACCATTAACTCAACTTTACTTCTTTTTTTTTTTTAATTGTACATAGACTACCAAGGTTATTATCTCAACAACTTAATGTCACTAACTTATACAATTGAAGCAGTAATTTAATTAAACTGCCTGAATTGAACACTAGGAAATGTGTTGTTTTTCATTAAAACTATGCTAATCCACATAGATCTTAAGTGACTCGACTCAGCAAAAATGAAGTTTTGATGCCACGAAATAGCCCAAGCCTTTTCCTGTCTGAATATAATTTGTTTTGTTTAATGGTGTAAACCTGGCTTCAAAAGAGGTTTGCGGAAATCCCTTGGCTTAGTTTTTCACCCAGAAACCTTAGATCTTCTACAATAATAGAATGAAGGTTTCATCAGAACCTTCATGTACTGTTTCAAATTATGACCTTCAAACAATGTCAGGAGGTCATAATTTGAAACAGTACATATATCTCTGGTCAGTGGTTAAATTTCATCTAAATAAATTTGGCTTTGAAAAATTTAAAAAAATGAAACTATTTATACTTATGCAAAGTTGTGTGCTTTTTACTTTATTAGTATAGAACTAAGTATAGCCCCCAAGCCTAAGAAAGTATTATTCCTCACAGAAGTGTTTCTGTACATGACCTTCTAAGCACAAATTTGTATAAATACATTATGGGAAAGAAACCTTGGGCTTTATTTAAATTTTAATTGTGAACCCAAATAATGGCTACCACTATTTGAATATTCTATATTACTTTTTCCCCAATCCTAAATATTCTATAACCTAATTGAGAATCCATAACAGTTTACTTTTTTGCAAACACTCATTGTTTCTTTATGAACTAAAGTGTATGGGGAGAAATATGGAACTAAATAACGAGGAATAAAAAGGTATTGAATGAGGTTTCCAATTTCTTGCTGTCCTTTTTTTAGGTATGACTCATGATTTTTTGTGACTTAGTTCAAGAGACTCAAGTACTGTAGTATTTTTAAAACAAATATTTTATAAGGAGAGGTTGGTCAAGGATTTCTGTCTTGGGAGCTGAAGAATTATAAACTTGTATGAAAACAAAAACGTTTTTTTTATATTCACTAACAATTTTCAGACCTTCATCAGGCCAAATGGGGTGGTGGGGAGAGAAACTCCTTCTCTACAGTAGCTAAATTGTGATTGTCATTATTGAGTCATGAGTTCAGTTTTTAATTATTCAGCTCCCAAGACTGAATCCCTGATTAATCTCTCTTCATAAAGCTTGACTGTCAACTAATTACCTCTAAAACAATTTTTTTTTTCTAAATAAGTTCTATAGAATACAATGGGGTCTCATTACCTTATCCACAGGAATCATATGATTTGTGATTTATATTCTAATTTTCAATGTGAGTGAAGATGACAGTGAAGAAGAGTTTGCTCTATTCATAAAGCACAAATGATATCTGATTTTGAATATATTTTTGAAAATGAGGTTGAGTTCAATAATGACCCATAGTACTCAGAGGTTTAATATGTTTGCATTTTAAGATATTCATTTATTTAAGACTCATTTAATTTTATAAGATACTTGAGTAAAATTTTGAAATTTAGATTTGCTTTACAGGAGATGCTATTGGGGCTATATTTGTCGACTTTGATGAACTTCTGAAAGAAAGTGACTTTTTGATAATCCTCTGTCCACTGACTCCAGAAACTAAAAGGATTTTCACGAAGGAGAAGTTTGCTTTAATGAAACCTTCTGCTGTTTTTATTAATACAGCGAGAGGAAGTAAATACTACAAAAGTTTTAATATCTTTCATAAGTAGAATGTTTTTTCTGCTCCCTATTGATTTCTTAGATTTAAAAAAAAAAAACTAAATCGTAGTAGTTTTCCATACAAAATGATATGTCTTTTTAAAGAAGCTGATATTAAATTTACTTTATAATATCCAGAAACTTTTTTTCTGATGAACTATATATTTCTTTTGCATTTGTTTTCTGTAAATGTTTCATTTATTTTAGTGTAGTGTTTATTTTATTTCATTATTTAATTTGTTTATGTTTATATTTTATCATATGAGAGAAGACCCAAAAGTATCAGGAATTCCCAGTTACCACCCCATGGGGGCGATTTAGAGTTGGGGATCAGATTCTGAGGTTTGAATCTCCCTGAATCAGTGAGCTCAGTGTGGGCACTGTGAATGCATCTATTTGTCTAGACTTTTCTTTAGTAAAAAAAAAAACTTTTCCTTATTTGGCTAAAAAGTAAAGAAGAGCAACATATGGCTCTGAAATTTAGTAATCTGCTGAGGAAACACCAGGAAAAACTTGTGACACTGCAGATAATTTATCTAAATAGCGCTATTGGTTAAACACCTATCTATGACTGGTTTCATGTTTAAATCAATCTAAGGATAGATAGAGGTCAATTGAAGACCTGGGTGCTCCTCAACTTCAAGATCGGACAAAGTAGTTGAAAAAACCAACTTCCTTGTCTGTGAAGACAGTTCCTGAAACATTTATCACTATTATGAGATGCTTAGAATATTCAATTTAGAGGATTTTATCTGAAGAATAGTACATGAGAAGGGCTGCTGCCAAATTTATGTTAAATAAGAAATGGTTGGTGGTTGGTTGACTGTCGAGTATTATGTTGGAGAAATTAAGCAGGGTTTCGGCAAGAATTAGAATAATAAAATACTCCAAAATTATTGGTAATTATTTTATTATTGCCAACATTTCGACTCAACTTGTAAGTCAATAATAGGCGATAATGATGTATGGAGAGATCTCCGAGGGAGAATTATGGTCGCATCTCAGAATGCAGAACTAAACTACTGTGGCTATAGTACATCATCTCTAATTTCTTTGTAGCTATGATGGTGAGTATACTTTAGCAAATAATCTTGCTGTATATAGCTCAGTAATGCCATCATTATATCCATCCAAATAGATTATTTGCTAAAGGATACTCTCAGAAATATGGGGATACTCACCATCATAGCTACAAAGAAATTAGAGATTTGACATATTGATGAAGTTTAGACTCATTAGTTTAAATCTGTAATCTGAGATGGGACCATAAACCTCCCTCAGAGATCTATCCGTCCATTATTATTGCCTTGATGATGACTTACAAGTTGAGTTTAAACATAAGTTGTAGGAGTGGAAAACGTTACAACATCAAACCACTTTAGGACCTACAAACTGATCATTATTTTTAACAAGAATATAAACAATGCCTCTTACTGACTAAATACATCTAAATAGATGGCTCTGGGCAAGTTTTTATTTCTCGATCAGGTTGGGTACATTTACTTGCAATGCTGGGATTAGCTTAGCTCAGCTAAGCTAGAGCTCTCTCTCTCTCTCTCTCTCTCTCTCTCTATATATATATATATTTCTTAGTGACCTAAAAACTCAAATTGACTTTACACTCGTGTTTGTAATACAGAAACTGCATGATATAAATGCCTTCATGAATTATCTGAATTGAGCTGAATTGGCTAGATCCTTATCACCCAAGGTTTTCACTATTACAGTCCAGCATAAATAAAAGTCAAAAATAAATTTTTCAGTCATAATTTATGAAAATAAAAATGTTCTAGTTTGTCAAATAAAATGAAATTGTCTCTTCTGACTATTTATAAAATGGACTGTTTTGGGAATATTGTTTCCTTCTCTTCATTATCCAAAATTTATACTTAAAAATGTACAGACACTATAGGGCCCAAAGATCAGGGGACTCAATATACTTTTTAATGAATTCTCAGGGTTCAGAGCTTGATTTTTATTTTGTTTGTTCGCATGGCATATTTGAGCATACACTAGTTTGAAGATTAAGTTTTTGCCGTCATGTGACTGTGTTACATGAAGCTATTCACCTTAGTTTACCTAATGCTATATTTCTGCTTCCCTTAAGATTGGCTTTTGATTTTTCAAACATCATTATATGTTAGACCTAAAAAAAAAAAAATTCTGATTATAAATTTTTTTTTAAATAGTAGTATCTATTAAAGTTTGATACTGTTTCATTAATGACTTAATGACTTTTTTTTTTTTTTTTAACTTTGATTTAATATCTTTAGCTCTTGTTGACCAAGATGCACTCATTTATGCTCTGGAAAATAAATTGATTCTTGCTGCTGGCTTGGATGTGATGACTCCAGAACCTATATCGCCTGACCATCCTCTTACCAAACTTGAGAACTGTGGTGAGACTTTTTATTTCTTTCTAACATATTAATACCTTTTATGAAATTTTAAATTTTCTGATATTTAGAGAAATAAATATTTTTACACTACATAATCTTATAGTGTGTATAAACCACAATCTTACCTGAAAGTAGACAAGGGATTAAGGATTATACTGAGGGGAGTCTGAATAAAGCTGTTTAGAATAGAGAGAAGAAAAAAAAAAGTCAGAATAGAATAGGCTTAGATTAGTTAAATGAATATGATACAATTAGAAAATATTTATAACAGGGACAGGTGGGTAGGCCTAAATATATTGTAATGAGGTTAAATAACATTAGTTGAATTTAGACTTAGAATATAATTGTAATATTTCTTCTGAATGATAAGATGGTAATACACCATTGATTATTTTCCTGTCAATTTGGGTTGATTGAATCATTCAGTAGAGACAAGTCAATGAATCATGTAGTGGAGGCAATTGGGGATCCTGGGTGGAGCATATTGAGTTTCACTTACTTGCTGATGATTTTAATTATTGCAGCAATTTTCCCTTGCATTATTTTGGAATCCTGAGTGCCTTGGGCCCCTCAAAGTTCATAAAGTTGATTCCAAAGCTTCTGGAATAGAAAAAAAAGGTTATTTTTCTCATGCTTCTGATTATGGTGGCTTCTGATTGGCTAGATCATCAGCTAATGGGATGAGAGTAAGCAGTGTTGCCACTTTTCTAGCTACATGTAGAATAGTGATTGAATCATCACACCTGAACATGTACACCTGAAATGGTGGCCCCCCTTATTTTTTCAAATTTGTTTTTGAATTCGTGTCAGCTCCCTGAAGCTCTGCACAGTGTATACAATTTCTTTGTGGCTTAGCTATTATGTATTATTTGTTAAAGAGTTATGATAAAAATAACTGTAGGGTTTTTTCAGGAGACTAGTATCTAATATCAGCCTCCATAGAATATCCATGTAAAATCAGTCCAAGTTAAAGGCTGTAAGGAATTCATAATAGGATTTCATGTTTGTTTCCTCTGTCTCTGCTATTGAAGTTTTAGACAATGGAGAATGACAGACAAGAACTCCAGTTTATAAACAAAAAGTATCGCACAGTGGCATTGAGAGAAATTTTTCATTTAATAAATACTTCAGATGTTATTTTTTACTTTTATATCCTTAACACTATTTGATATTGTAGTATGGCTACTCTAAAAATTTAGTGAAGTTATTTTGAATCCTTTCAAAATTTTTAGTGAAATGAATTTTTATCCAACTTTAGACAAAATAATTCTCTACTTATAATCTCCGCAGTCCAAATCTTTCCATTTGAATTATAATTGTTAATTAATTTCAACAACTTTTTTTTATTTCTAGAGACACGTGATGTGTAAGATTATTTTAATTACTTTGACAGGATTATGATTTACTCTTTGTGATTAGCAGTATATTCTTAGTCTTTAGGTGAGGAATTGTAACTAAAATGATCTAATTTTTTAGAAACCAATGTTAATTTTGCTAGAAGAACCTAAATTGATTGTCTAAATGTGAAACCAATAGATGACCTATCCAATGAATTAAAAAAAATTAATTAATTACATTTTATAATTTCTCAAATTTCATAACATGATGAAGCATAATTTGGCATCACATTATTGAATTTTTGTTTCATCTCTTAAACTGTGGTTTATATTAATATTGTTAGGTTAAAAGTTTAAAAAGTTAGTTTTAAAAAACAAATCTATCTAACAAACTTTATTCATTAAATAATTATTATTTACCATTTCTTCTTCCGGGTTGGACCGGGTCAATTTGTTGATATTTGCCGAGCTTTCGCACATCATGTGATGGCTTCTTCAGGGAAAAGAGAATGAGAGTTGTATAAGAGAGATTTAAAAATCCAAGTGGTATATAATTACCATGTTTTATACACCAGGTGGTGTATAATTCCGGCATGGTCTGGTCCTTGGGCCAGAACACAATATCAACCAATGGGAAGGCAGGCTTCGCTCAAGGACCAGACCGCGCCGGGATTATACACCACCTGATGTATAAAACATGGTGATTATATACCACCTGGATTTTTAAATCTCTCTTTTACAACTCTCATTCTCTTTTCAGCCCTGAAGAAGCCATCACATGATGTGCGAAAGCTCAGCAAATATCAACAAATTGACAAGGTCCAACTTGGAAGAAGAAACGGTAAATACATCTGATGACCGTCGAAGCCTACATAAATATTATTTCTCTTGTGGTATTTAATCCCACATAAATTTTAACAATTTTTAGTGCAAGGTCCTGGCTGGGACAATTAGATTTTTTTTTCTGTTCCCTTGCAATAAAAATTTTATTCATTAAATTTTCTAAAAAGATTCTGGAAGATTTTTTAAAACATTTATACATTTTTTTTTTCCCCTTTTCGTGTCATACTTCTTTCATTAGTTCATGAGGTAACAAAATATGTCATACTCTTCAGTGTGCTTGAAATTTATTAAAGAAACTAATAGTTGTCTTAAATTATTGTAATTTAACATTCCATTTAATATAATGTGTTATTTTAAATGGCATTTAATAATATAACTTTTGAGTTTGGGAGGTTGCATATACTTATTGATCAAATTTTGATTTATCTCACCCATTACCAATTAAAATATTTACTGATTTAAAGTTTGATGATAAATCAAATATGGCTCTGAAGTGATTAGTAATTTGCTTAAAATGACTTTAGTCCGTATTGAGCAATTTATTTACGGTTTTTTTTTTCAATAATAATTTGTGAAAGAACAGAAAACCCAAATATCTAAATATTTCAATTACGTTAAGAAAGTTTAAATATATATTTATAAATATTTCTTCTGGGCTCGACCAATATTTCTTCTTGGGAATGTAGTAAAGTTTAATCTTGCCAAGCTTTCGCATGCTAAGGCCTCTTCAGGGCTGAAAGTAGCATGAGAGCGACTCCAGGGCTTTTATACCTGCCTAGGACCAGACCTTGATTTTCTGGAGGTGTCTGTTATCACTGGTAGCTGTTTTGATTTTCCTGACTGATAATGCTGGTTTCCAATTTTGACTTAATGCGTATCCTTCTTCCCTGTTAACATTATTTAGATTTTTTTATGATTTTTATGGCTTCCCTGATTGTTATTTCATGATTCAAGGCCACTCTTATCTTCCTGGCTAATGTCTTAACTTACATTTCCCACTTATTTTTTTCCACCCCTTTTTATATATATTTTATCACTGTTTAGATTATCCTATCATGTAGTAACTGCCAGACCCTCAATTTCTCCTCCTCTCCTCCCAAAATTCATATGGGTTCATGCAATCTAATTTAAGTTTAAGGAATTTAAGTTTTTGTGCATTTCTACTTTATTAAAAATTCTTATGCTATTTTTATTTTTGTTATAAATAATGGATATCAATCACAAGCTGGTTTTTTTTTGCAAAAACTAGCTGCTATATAAATAGTTATATAAATTAAAATTTATCAGAAATGTTTATAACAGAGAAATCATTATTTTGGCACATACTAAATACTAGAGTAGATTGTTAAGAGTAGATCTTTGGTGTGATAAAAGCATGCACACCATGCTTTGCTGGAAGTGTTTTAAAGGGTGAGAGTTCCCAAGAACACCAGGAATTAATTGCTTTATTACAAACAGAAGCACTGAATGGTATAAAAAAAAATGAAATAAGACTGTGGACTAAGAGAATCCAACCTGGGACCTACGACTCAAAAGAACCATAACTTCTTTTTTTATTTTTTTATTTATTTTTTAATAAGTGTTAGCCTCCCTTTAAACCACTGTAGGTCATAGAGGGAGGGGCTGTTTATAGGTTGCCATCCCTTTCTAAGTACCACTGCTCGCAACAAGTTTTTATTTATTGGTAAAATCTTGCCTTGGGCGGGATTTGAACATGTAGCACCAGGATTGCAAGACATGAATGGATCCCATAAACTACCCAGGCACCACTCCCATACCTTAAACAATTATATTAAGGAATTTGTTCAGATTAATTAGTTTTATCACGATGTCCTTTTTAACCAAAGAAAATGTCCAATTTTGTGCACTAAAAAAAAAAAAATTATGATAGCTTATTTTGACTAAGATGTATTAATGATATTTAATTAATCCTATTATTTTATCGAACAATCTATAGTTTTTTTTCTAATGTTATATTACTTTTATTCAACCCATTAATCAATTACAGCATTTTTGTTTAATCTATAATTTGATTATTACATTGTCTGTAATATGGATAAAAAATAGTCTAATTCATTTTATTTTCTGTATTCTAGTTTTGACTCCACATATAGGAAGTGCTACTATAGAAACACGAAATGAGATGTGTTGTTTGGCTGTAAACAATTTATTGACTGCACTTGATGGAGAAAGAATGCCAGCAGAATACACATTATAAAACCTTTTTCAAAAGTGCTATATATATATATATATATCTATATATATATATATATATATATAT
>KZ807851.1:33214-57453 GCA_000696205.2 Oncopeltus fasciatus
ATGTGCTTTTCTTCTAGTGTATACGTACCAAACTAGACCTATGTATTAGTACTTCAAGTTCACAATGTCTAGCATTGTACCTAAAATAATAACTTTTAATAAAAATATTTTTTCATTTTATCTATAACAGATTTTAACTAATAACTGGAGTGTTGAAAACAATTTAAGGAATAAATATTTGTTTCTTTTTATGTTTATTTGACCTTAATTTCACACCTTTATCAGACCTATAACAAAACTATTGTTATAGGCTATGGGTCACTAGCAATTAACACAATTAATTAAAATAATAATTTAAAATAATTTATTATGATAATTAATATTTGCTTAAATACTTAACTAATTAACAATTAAACCTACAGATAAATAATTATTACAACTTATAACAAATATATACAGATAACTATTAAATATACTAATAACAATTGAACCATTGCCCCTACTAAGTAAGAAATAAATAAAAATAAAAATGAATCACTTCTAATTGAAAAATATACACCTAATTATAAAATGAAAAGTGCTTACTTACTTAGAGATGTCAGAACAACTTGCTACAGTGTTTATAAAAGATCTGGACTCACTATTTACTACCACTTCTTTTCTCTTAAAAGTGGAGTGGTGTCCCCTGAGGGCAGGTGCCCGTCTTCAAGTGGCTCCATACATCTGCATGCTACTAACTAACATAATGATAGTACCAAATCACTGGTCCTCTCATTATGTGCTACTTCACAAACATTACCCTCTTCTTAAAAATGTTCTGTCCCAGAACAGGTCTTGACTGAAGGGGAGGATTTGAAATTGCATCCATGCCTTAGATGGTTGTAGTAGCTTTCTAAGGATTGAAAATACGAAGATCTTCATCAACTGTTTTACGATGTTTCTATCTTGTATCTGCAACCTTACTGAAGAATGGCAAACTTGTTGATGGCCAGTTGGTAGATTTGAGTCTGTAGGTTGATAAGGCTCTTCTGTAGGTCTTCGCAAATTGGCTTTCGACAAGATTCCTTAGTCACCAGGTAAAGCATGTGCTGACTATTCCATTTCTGATGGAGTGCCCTGCTGAAGTGTGGTTCTTTGTTGACGCAATTCCTCAATGCTGCCAAACTTCTTCCTGAAGATCATAGCAATTCATCTGGATGATCCCAAATCCTTAGCTACACAATGTGCATGGGTATAGACCTTGGGCAGCATTAAGATGTCCTAGTAATTGATCTTGATAGTCGATTGTATTTACTTACCTAATAAAACTATTATAAAGAGCTAATGAAGTGAAAAATTTACTAAAGCAAAAAGGAATATTACATAGACATGACATAACATAGGAATTTTAATATATTTGAGTTTTTGAGAAATGCTTGATCAAAATGTCACCAAAACCAGATCAATGCATAGCCCTCTGGCTCATAGTAATTTGAATATTTCAGCCTTTATTTAACCCTCCTAGGGTCAATGGATCAAACTGAAATAAAATTAAGTGCATCTTATGAAGGAATATAACATAAATCTAATTACATCTAAATCTGTTCATCTACTTCCGAGAAATTCCATCTTGGTATTAATAAATTTAAAAAGTGAAGTTAAGGGGACACTATCACAAGTCTTAATTCCCTTGGTAGAGGTTACGTTAGTGGAAGTAGACATGATATAGTGTTAGTTCAAGACAGTTTATGCTAGATAAAGACTTACTTGGTTTTCCAACATGGCTGGCGATGATCGAGTCATCTGAACTATTGCAAGGAATATTCGAATCTTTCTAAATCTAATTATTGTTCAACAATATCTTATTCAAAATAGTGTTTAGTTTTATAATTTCTTTCGAATTTCTAAACACCAAAAAGGTCTTTGTTTAGTAAAGCGTTACCGCAACTATTGGTTACTAGTCTAAAGAGATCCCACCACTGCCACCAGAAATTATAACAGGATAAAATATGGAAACAGGAGTCCGCTGCCACCAGGGTAAATAGGAGAAGGCCTATTTCCAATCCTCTTTATAGAATAATAAGGGTTAAAATAAGTCAAAAGACTTGTAGTTTTGTTTATTATTCTATAATTGAAGTGTAATTTACAAAGAGTAAAATACAATAGGTGTGTTCAGTACTAGCCTGCACACCGAACAAGAGTAGTTTGAACAATAAGTTAGAGTTAGAAAAGATATAGAGTATTACACTTACAATTAGTCCTACGGGACAGTTGTGATGAGCTATTCTCTAAAGGGTCATTATACTAGTTTTAATTAATAACAATGAGCTATCACGACAGTACTCCGTATTTTCCTGAGGTTTTACCGTTTGATTTAGAGACGTTAACCCGAGCTAATGTGTGGCCCATGCTGCTTAGCATGTAGTCTGAGTTCGCATTCGACACGCGGTATACTCTAACAGGTGACAGTGTTGGCATGCATCCTATCCACCAGGACATGGTCAATTTGATTGACAGTTTTATTCGGGGCTAATCCAAAAACATTTATGGATATGCTTATGCGGAAAGAGGGTGCTTCCAAATGAGGTTCTTCGAAATATGTTGCCATTCTCATTGGTACTCTCATGAACGCTGTGCCTACCTATTGTCGGGAAAAATGTTTCCTCTCGTCCCACTTTGGTGTTCAGGTCGCCCATAACTGTCTTCATAGCGTAGCTTGGGCATGATTTGAGTTTCCAAGTCCTATGTAAGTATGTCAAGTATAATGTTAGTCCTTGCATCTCATAGAACTCTTCTTCCTCCGAACTATCAGTGGGTACAGGATACAGTTATTGTGGAAGCTTCTCTTGATGCGCATGGCATGGCATGGAGAGTTTACTACTTACTAGATCTCGAGAAACTCCCCTGAGACTATAAATTTAGTAGACCCTTTTGTTGCAACTATAGTAGACTATGTGGTTCCTCTTCTTCAAGGTCCCTTGTCCTGTCCATCTTATTTCCTGTATTTCCATATATCCAATTTGTATCTGTCTATTTGTTCTAAGATCACGTTCAGTGCTCCGGGTCGATAAATTGTTAAAACGTTCCAGTATCGAAGATGTAACTTTTGATGATTGTCGAATCTTTTCCTTCGTTGAATGTCCATTTCCGATGGACACCATAGTTAAGACACTACTTAATTTTCAGGTGGTGGGGCCAAGCATTCTAGTCCTAGGCCTCCCTGACCTCTCAAATACCACCCGAAATTTCGTTAATAAGGTAATAAATAAATAGCCCATTACTTATGCAGTGGGCGTTTCAAAAAGTTAATTTCGCTCGTGAATGTGTCATGGTTCATAATTTTGTTGAACAATAGAAACATTTAAGAAATTTAGTGAGTAAACCAAAATTACGTAAAAGGTGTAACGTTACTGTTTAAGCAGGTGCGAATTTCATTAATTAAAGATTGGTGAGTTTTGAAATTTTTTTTTTTTTTTTTACATGTAGTTAATGTTACTAATAGTAGTTACAGTATAATATCCAGGTTAAAATTTTTGCTTGGCTATAGTCAAACTTAGTTTTGTACAGTCAGGCACTATACGACAAAAGTTAGATAGTGGCATCTTTGAGCTACTTATATATTTCAATGTTATTACTAGCTCTATTATTTAATCTCGTTGGTGTTATCTTTGTCACGTTATCACCTGTTGATATCTCGGATAATTATTGTTTTCTTTTCTTACCTGTAGTAATTGTGCTATTCAATCTTAAAACTAGTGATTTCTTTAGTACTTTCAGTTTCTAAACTTTTATTTATTTATGTTTTATAGTTCTTATTTATTTGTTCATGGACCGAGAAATATCAGTTGTTGACTTCACTAATATTAAAAAGCAGACACTATCTAACATTGATCACAGCAGAAAAGGATCAGTGGATGCTCCTATTAACGATCTTTTGGAAAAATTAAATTCGCTTGAGGATTTTGTATCTACTAGTTCTTGTTCTGGAAGGATCATAATCACTTCTCAAGTACGTTTTCTTTAATTAAATTAGTAAGTTTATAAGTTTTAGTTCATGTCACCTTATGTTTTTTTTGTCACTTTTTAGGGTACATCAGAATTGAAAAAAGAGAATTGTCATTGGGTGTATAGCACTCACGATTGTGTTGATGAGGATCAAGTTTTTAAAGCTTTGGGTGAAGCTCAAGGTTACCTGACTCTGAAATTTGAGCCATTTATTCTTCATGTTCAAGCAAGAACTTTAACTAGTGCAAAACATTTGGTAATTTTTCGACAATATATTGTTCTCATGCTGTGATTAAGTTTTTTCATACTTATTTTGTGACTATATTTTTGTTCATGTTTATTGTACTATTTTTTCATGAATTTCTTTAGACTTTTATCAATTACAGGAAATGAGATGAGCTCTAGCCTATTAACAATTTTTTGGAGCTGATGTCACTATAACATTGTTAAACTTAAGTCATAAATAGTCTTGTTATAGTACACCAAAGATATACTTAAAAGGAATTTTGTTAAGTTTATGAAATATTTGCAACTTTTAAACTATGTAAATATATCTAATAATAAATATAATGAAAATTTGTAATCTTTTTCTTTTAAATGCTGACCGCTTTCAAATGAAGCAGCGAATGTCCTGACAGGGACCCTGGTCCCTCCCAGACCGAAGTCTGCTTTTCATTTGATCCTTTCTAAGTGTTCTGGAGAGAATATGATTTCAATGAGGAAAATAGTGAATCCAGTTCATTATACTTGAAGGTTCAGAGCTTTAAAATAAAAAAAAATATTTAGGAGTAGCAGAGTGATTGAAGTCTGAGAGAGCCCCTAGCGTGTGCTACTTACTTTCAATGGGACCCTTCATACCAAAGCACTCAGATTTTAAAAGAAAAAAATATATTCATTAAGTGCAAAGAAGTGGATTCATAATTTACCTTATTGAAACTGAGAACAATTTAAGTATAGTAAATAAGAAAAAGTGGAATAAAGAGTATAGTGAATACACAAAAAGAAAAAATTACTAAGAGTAAAATTTTCGGGGAGTTTTTTCACCCTTCATCAGTGAGGAGTGTAAAGAGACTGGTATATATATCATGATATTATTACAAACAAAACAGTGNAAACTGAAATAAAATTAAGTGCATCTTATGAAGGAATATAACATAAATCTAATTACATCTAAATCTGTTCATCTACTTCCGAGAAATTCCATCTTATTATTTATTCTATTTCAGAAATCTGATTATCTTCAAACATAAGCATCAAATTATTACGAGGTTATAATCGTGATTTTTCAGATCAACTGGAATAGTTTGTTTTCTTTGGGGGGGGTATTCTATCCGCCTTAGGCACAAAATTACAAGAAAATTTGAACGAATTCTGAAAAAAATTGTCCTGAATGTGCTACAGTTTTAGTATTTATGAAAATTTTATTAAATGATATGGTTCTAAATGGAAGAGTTTGTCAAGAAATGAGTAGTTGATTTAGTATTCATAGTCCTATATGGGATTTCATTGGTACTTGATTACTATTAACGCGATGTTACAAAACCATGTTGTGCCCAGGCCTCCTCAATCAGCAGTTGCTAGGAGTCTCTGTCTAGTGCTGCTACCATTCTGTTGCGGACCCCCAGGATTCCTACGTCACCGGCCACACAGTCTATCCAGCACTGCCTTGGTCGACCGACTCTTCTCTTTTCGTGTATAATCATTGTGAGGTGTCTCCGCGGGATGCCTTCCTGGTCCATGCGTGACATATACCCAGCCCATATGAGTCTGACTCGCCATAGAGATCCTAGTCTTCTTGGTTTATCCTACGCAGCTATCTTTAAGGGAAAGAAGTACACCAAATATACATCTAAGAATACTCCTTTTGAAGACAACGAGAGTCTGGCTCTCTGCTTTGGTTGTGGTCAGTTCTCGCCTCTTTTCCAACCATAATGTGTCCCACCGAGTCCCTGTTGCTGGGTGTGATGGCATGAACGGCTTCCTACCCTCATTCACATTGGCGTAGAATTTCCTTCTTTCTCCATCCACTCGAAGGTGTTCCGCAGCTTTTAGCTCCTTCCTATTCTATGACCTCTTCTTTATTTAGTGGAGTCGCTTTCAGCTCTTCCTTATACCCTGTAGTCTACATTCCCACGGGTCCGACTGTCTATCATGCCTTTGTATGCTTCATTCTTTACCTGGGAACATTCCTCATCTAACCATTGGGATCGGAATTCTCCTACCTCAGATCCCAGGATTTCGCTTGCGCTTTCATGCACAGCTGTATGTCATTTCATGTCACCTCATAACAAGTTGTTGCAAATTTTCTTTCAAGCTTAGCCGCATACAAAGTTCCCATCTAGGCACTGTCGTATAGCAGGTTAAAGTCTGGAAACAGGAGTCCGCTGCCACGAGGGTAAATAGGAGAAGGACTATTTCCAATCCTTTTTATAGAATAATAAGGGTTAAAAATAAGTCGAAGGACTTGTAGTTTGATTATTATTCTATAATTGAAGTGTAATTTACAAAGAGTAAAATACAATAGGTGTGTTCAGTACTAGCCTGCACACCGAACAAGAGTAGTTTGAACAATAAGTTAGAGTTAGAAAAGATATAGAGTATTACACTTACAATTAGTCCTACGGGACAGTTGTCGTGATGAGCTATGGAAGCCGGAGAGAGGCTGTTGAGACACTAATAGGGGATCTAGAGGACAGCTCTTTATGAGACAGAGTTGTGACTCAGGGGCTGAGAGTTCCCTGAAGGGTGACAACTTATCTTTGGGAAAGTAAATAATTGGCTTATTCATAACTAGAAAGCGAGATAGCTAATCAGGTCCTGGACCTCCTAATAAAAAGGACACAAACAATTCTGTGATAGGTCATTTCCAGATAATTAGGGTAGTCTTATCTTGAAGTTAGCAGTTCTTGGGAAAAGGTTCCCATTCTCCAAAGGGACATTATAATAGTTCTAATTAGGCTAGTCTAATCTTATCCAGTTAAATAGGGTAGTCTTATCTTGAGGTTAACAGTTCTCGGGAAAAGGGTCGCATTCTCTAAAGGGACATATACTAGTTTTAATTAATAACAATGAGCTATCACAACACCTCCCGCCATTACAAGATTATTTTTAATAAAATCCAAAATTTAGAATAGTATTTACAATTGTTAGTTTCAAATGGTTAAGATTATATACATTTGATAGGTTACATATAACAACAAGATACAATTATTCTTAATGTCTATACAATATGGGTGCACAAATTATTTTAATTATATATATATTAATATTGAAGAGTGATTATTCTAATTGTATAAATAATGATTATAAAATAGTAATTAATTGNTAACAATAATTTATAAAACACTTATATTATCTCTCATTCTGTGATGAGGCATCCCATCTATGTGATGAGGCTTCCTACCAATTATTTGGTAAGGCATCTCGTTTTTTAAACGAGGCTTCCCATCTTTGCGATGAGGTAACAGCAATAATAACAAGAATAAATGAATCACAATAATGAAATTGCTTAATAAAAACATAAAATTGCTTAATTACATATAGTAATCGACCAAGTGAATTAGACCTAGTTAATTAGTAATAATAGAACAAAATAATATTTAGAAAATTTAAAGAAGTATTATACATTTTTATTAACACAAATGTTATATTATACTTTCTTGTAATAAAAGTTAATATAAAATATTCTTTTTGTTTCTATTAGTCGTCACCTGTCAGTCGTCGTTGATTGTGATGCTGCGTCCGCGAAGTTGCCGTTTCCTGGGTTCGCGAAGTTGGTATTGTTGCATAGAGATGCCATCTTCTTCTGGTCCGATGTTTGCCAGCTCCATTGGTGTTGCCTGGTTTGCTTCATTGTAAATTCTTATACATGGCCAGCAGGAACTCTTGATGTTATCGAATGGATTTCGAGGTTCTTTAGTGAAGCAAAGTACCTTCCTCAAAGTTGCTATAATTCCGCACCACTTAGCCAAGTTGTAGATTAGAGTGAGAGCAACAATTCCTGTAATGATAGCAATGGATGTCATCAGCCAGCTGTTGATGATATAAGGCTTCTTCAAGTGTTGATGAAGAATGTCGTTTATGCTCTTCAGTTGAGATTTAGAAATCTCTAATTCGTCGAGATTCATTGGTAAGCTTCAAAGGGGTAAGTTCTTCAACAATTGAAGAGGTACGGCTATCGATCTTTGTGCAGCAGTCGTCTTCATTGACATCAATGAGTGGAATAGTCACTGATATGTTTTTTCTTCGTTACTTGTGGCTTCTAGTACTGCAGAGTCCGTGTATGCTCGGCAGTTAGGTTGTAGGTTGAGGATTCCCATTCTTGATATGGCGTGTTCATGGGATTTGCCTTTACAAATGGTGGTAATAGATGCTGGATGTGATAGGATGTATAACCAGTGGTTGTCTCTGAGAAGATGCCATATACTGACGTCTGCGTACATGTGTCTGATTTCACAAGACTCTTGTTTTATTAATGTCAAGAAATTTAAACAAATTGGCTAAGGTATGAAATATATTCTCTGTACTAGTTTTATCTGTAAGTTTGTTTTTAAAAATATACAAAATATGATCTTGGTTTTTTAAATAACATACATCTCGGACAGAATGGTTTTTAGTTCTGCATTAGGAAAACTTGCTTTAATATATTCTATATACATTTCTGATTCGGATACGTAACAAGATACAGATAAATATAACACATTTATTGTAAACAAATTAAAGGGTATTTATAGGACGTAATAACCTAGAAGTTGATTGCCCTTCAATGATCTACTACTACTACTACTACTACTACTACTACAGGAATAATTAAAGTTTTTATTTTTTTCTTTGCAAGCTGTGTCTATTTGGGGGACATTTTTGTCATCGTTTTGATTTTCTGAATTTTGAAAATCTTGAAATGACAAATCACTATTAATTGACATAATAGAACGGCTCAAGGCATCTGCATTACGATTTTCCTTGCCTTGCTTGTAGCAAATATTATAGTCATATTCTAATCATTTTAAACGCCATTGAACAAGGCGACTTGAAGGGTCTTTACAGTTCACCAACCAAGTAAGGGGCTTATGGTCAGTCACAAATGTAAATTTTTGACCAAACAGATAGGGACGGAAATGTTTAACTGATTGGACAATGGCTAACAATACTTTTTCTGTTGTAGAGTAATTACATTCTGCTTTATTCATTGTTTTTGAATAATACGCAATTTCGTAATTCTGAACCAATGGCTTCATTAGAAGCATCAGTGGTTAATATAAAAGGTTTATCAAAGTCTGGGTATTGAAGCAATGGCTCTGTTATTAAAGCATTTTTAAGGGTTCGGAATGATTTTTCGCAATTATCTGTCAAATCGAATTTCGTATTTTTTCCGAATAATTTAGTTAAAGGTTTTGCTATGCCTGAAAATGAAGGTATACATTTTCTGTAATAGCCCACAAGTTCCAGAAACGATTTAAAGTCTTTTGCAGTTCGTGGTCATTTCATTTATTTATTGCTTTGATTTTATCGGGATTTGGAGTGATTCCCTCTTTGGTGATTACATGTTCCAAATAATTCACTCTGCGGTGCGAAAATTCACATTTATCAGGTAGAAGTTTGAGATTATAATGCCTTAGTCTTTCCAAAACTGATATCAGACTACTGTTGTGCTCCTCCAGCGTATTACCGAATACAACTATATCATCAAGGTAAATGAAAGCTTTGAGTCCGCGCAGTGCTGTAGTCATAAGTCTTTGAAAAATCGGCGGTCCGTTGCGAAGCCCAAAGGGCATCCTTAAGTATTCAAAATGTCCGTGCGGTGTTGAAAAAGCAGTTTTTTCTCTGTCACTTGGATCAACGGAAACCTGGTTAAACCCAGAGGCAAGATCTAGAGTGGAAAAGTATGATGCTTCACCTAAATTGTCAAGTATGTAGTCTATATGCGGAAGGGGAAATTTATCTTTTACAGTGATCTCATTTAATTTCCTATAGTCCACAACCATCCTCCATTTCTTTTCACCAGAGGCATCGGTTTTTTTGGGCACTATCCATACTGGGGAATTCCATGGTGAATTTGAATGCTGAATAATGTTTTGCTCTAATAATTTATCCACCTGTTCTTAACTTCTTCTTCGTGAATTTTCGGGTAACGATAAATTTTAGACGAAACCGGAATTTGAGAAGTTGTTGGAATTTTACATGTAGTCAATTCAGTATGTGTTAAATGATCACCGGGTAGGTAAAATTTATCATTAAATTCATAACATAGTTTATAATACACTGCCGGACAAAATTAAAGGATCACTTCAATATTTTGAAATTACTGAACTGTATAGGGTATTTTTGAAAATATTATTTTTTCTTTGGAAGTCACACTTTATTATAAGGGTAATAAAAAATAAAAAATTCTTTTCTAGAAATTTTTAATAGGAAAACAAATCAAAAAATAAAAATGTCCTACAGTCTCAAAATGAAANTAATATTTAATATTATTAAATTAACACTTAATTCTTATGTTTATTTTTTAGCTGAATGCAGCCTTAGCCACAGGTTTTAGAAACTCTGGAATAGTTCTGGGGAAACATGGTAAAATTACAATAGCTGCTAGGAGTTCTAGTAATTTAGAAGTACCTCTTTCTGATGGTGAGAAAATTCTAGTTAGTGACGAAGTAAGAGTTTTTATTTTGTCTCCATAAACTGCACATTTGTTTTTACCTCATTTAATTCATACGTTGTTTTTATTTTAGTTTTTGAAATATTGCATTAAACTTTCGAATGAAAAGCTAAGCAAGAATTTTGAGAAGATCAGGAAATTTGAAGAAGCTTTAACTAAGCAATTCTTTAGTAAAGAACCAAAGGTAAAGAAGAAATATTAAAATTTAATATTTTTGCCTGAGAAAATTTTTTTTCTTATTGTTATACTAGAAGTTATCTTATATATATATATAAAACGTATTATTAAATGCTTATAGCTATGTAAATATGAGTCTTTAACTCTCCAAAAATAGAGCAAACTGACTTCTCTTTGTAATAACACAATGTTCTCATGTTTAAGGTTTAACTAATTTTAATTTGTTTGTGGAGAACAGATGCTCCACAGACTGGTTATTTTAAGTGAAATCTAAATGTGTTTCCATTTAAAATTCAATAGTTTTTAAAAATGTTAATATTTCCCACATTAGCATGAATAGAATATATTAAATCATTAAATAATATTGTCATAACCCTTCCTTAACTAGAAGGATGTAGGGGATTTTTTTTTTAGGGGAGAGTGGTATGTGAATAGGGAAGAATTTTTAAATCTAAGACATGCTTAGAGCGGTGGGATGTACGGCATTGTGAAGAGGTACCTGCAAGTCTTGAATTCTAAGCAAGGACTAACTCTTAATGCCTTAGAGCTGCAACTGCTTTGCCCTTTGAGTAACCAACCTTATTTTCTTCCTCCCCCCCAATATGGAAAGGAAGAGGCCATTTGCAAAGGTGGAAAAAATTGCTGTAATAATAAAGTAAATCTGAAAGAGTAAATGAAAATAAAAATATTTTTCATCTTAATAAAATTCTTCAGTATTTTGTATTTTGAGAATTCATTTTTGAAAATTATTCTGAACATTCTAAACATACTTATCCATTTAGTAACCATATGTTGCCTCCTTGGCCTTAAGTCTATCTCATAGTTCCAGTTATTTAAACAATTACAGTTGTTTCTTAGCCATCATATTGCCTTAGAAAGGTCTGAGCAGCTTGAAGTGACATTGAGAGCTTTAGGTTCTCTTTTCTCAAGTAAAGTATCATTGGTTTGACTGGTTTGCCTTTTGCTTGATAATTTTAAAGGTTGCTAAAAATTACTTGTGTGTATGTTTGTATAAAATATTCTTTGCTCATTTATTGTGACCTAAATCGGCTTATAACCAGGAGGATAGCACACACCCTCGAGATTCAAGGATTACTGTACTACATATTTCAGAATAAGCATGCCATGGATATTAATCTATAGTTTGAGATATTTTGAATTGTGAATTATCTCAATCAATGACAATGTATTGTGTAACAAGCATTATTTGTTTACTTTGTGATATACTGATATCAACAATGAATGGTAAACATTCAATACGTATATTTCCTTAGTGAAGGCCTTAGACTTCTTCAAGTTCTTCATTCATCTTTGATAAAGGTTCTAAAATACAATTTTTATCTTTTATCATTAATAATATATTTTTATCAAATGTACTCTATTATTTTATTATATCGCTAATTATAGTCTTATCTTGATTGTGAATAAGCCTTTTATGTGGATGTTTTAATCTTTTTTTTCTTATCTTTTAAAGGTTTGACTGCTGTGAATTTTTAGGTTCTTTGAATTAACAAAGTGAAATTATGTCACAACATCGTCCAACTATCTTCATATCAAGTAATAGCTATCCTAAAAAGGGAATTGATATCTTATGCAAACGGTAACAATTTAATCTTCATTAAATTGATAGTTATAGCATTAAATTGTATAGAAATAATATTGTATACAAAGAATACTGAGAAAAATTTTTTTTACTTATACGAATTGTTAGATAAATTCAAAAGAAAATATATGTATAATATTTTGTGCATTTGTAATGCATGAGTTACAGTCTATTAAGTTTAAAATAAATACTATTTTTTCTTTATATAATTTATCTACTAATATCTGCATAGTATTAGAAGTAGTTTTCTACAAGCAGAGGATTATAGACTGAATGGAATTTCGCAATGACTTTATTTTTTTTTCTTAANCAACTGTTTGTTGATAAGTCGTATGGTAAAAAAAAAAACAAAAAAATTGGTGAGTCATGAATAAATAAATAAATAATTTATTTTGTTGTCTAAACATACTGCCGACCAAATTTGTCATCAAATTTTAATTAGACGTCATGAAGAAGTGTTAGTTCTTCAACTTTTGCTGACGTCATGAAGAAGACATACAACTTTTGCTACAGACCTCTTCATTGCAGCTCCTGAGCTAGTATTCAAGGTGGCAACACGTACTACTCTTTGAGGCCCTGGATAAACATCTAAAGTTAGTAGTCAGCGGTATTCATGGGTAAGCTAAATGTAACTTAGAATTCATGCTAAACATTCAGTTCATTGACAATAACGAGATCGCTGACTGCTAAGTTACATTTGGATTGAAGCCATCCTTTGTTGCAGCTGGTGTAAGTATTCACTTCTCCATCATTGCCAGCACTGCTGAACTCTCTTTTGTATTAATTCCTATCTTTCGAGCCTGTTTTCCATGATGTGCAATAACGAGCGTTCGGGTCTCACAACGAGAGCATCTCCTATAAGAAAATGTCGTCTTAAGCTAACTCGCACTCTTAAGATCTGTATCTAGAGGACAGAGTGGACATGTATTCAAGTTCGCTTAATCTGACAAAACATGGTTTCTCAAATGTTAAGGGTGATCTCCCTTAATATGGCTTTAGAAGACTTAATGTTGGCCTCACACAACCCACAAAGTGAACTGGGTTGAAGGTGAATTTACATGAACACCCTTCATGCTACAGTGCTTCATCAACATTTTGGGTGTCTGGAGATCGATACCACAAACTTCTCAACTATTATTATAATTTTACCTTGAAGTAAGTAAGTGAGATTTTAGGCAGTACTTCAGTGTACAATGAAATTTAATAATAATTAAGAATCTTAGTTATAATAATTTTCTTAAAGGGAATCAAATTATGCATAATGTTCTCAAGTGTTACTTTTGAAAAATTTGAACAAATTTTATCCCATATAGGAGAAGCTAAAAATATGGTCTTCTTAATATTATACTCTGGTTTGTCTAGAACAAAGTTTAGTGGTATTACTTTTTATACTCATTGTTCGCTTTGGCTTCTAAAATAAATTTTATCATTTACTCTTATTTATTCAATTTTTAATGAATCATGGGAAATATATTTAGATTATGTATCTACTACATGACAAACCTTTGCTTATTTATATGGAGATAGAAATTACTTTAGACATAACTATAAACATATAATAATTTATGTGGCCAGTGATTCCTCAAGAAAAGAAAAAAAACCCTTTTTTTAAAAAGTACATTTANGAGAGAAGAGGTCCAGTAGCTGAAGGATGGGAGGTCAATCCATAATCTTTGAGTCGTCTTCAAATTTCACAGTTCGCTCTGAAATTTGCACATTCCTGAAATTTGCACGTTTTCTGGAGGAGACCACGCAGACTGTTACCAGTTAATCGGCGATCTCGGGATCGTAGAGCATGCAGTTGCAAAAATCTCTCGTCACGGTGGGAAGTTGACCTCGGACGGCCTTGTCCGACTCTTCTTGTATGCCCTCCAGTTCGACGGTGCCTATTAAGCACCCTGGGCACTACGGATTGTGACCGCTATATGCCTTTGAGAAAACCCTTCTTCACTCAAAGCAACAGCACGAATTGATTCCTCTTCGGTCAATGTTCTTCTGTTGGCCATCACAACGTTCTCACTAAACTCACAAGTCTCTTAAATGTTAGAAAATCTTCAATAAGATGAATCTTTGCTAACAACTAACCATTTACCGATAGGAAGAAAGAAAAGAAGTGGATTAACTGACCCTTTTCTCCATAACTGGTGGGAATATAAACAGGTACAGGATTAACTGGATAAGATACAACACAAAGTCCAGTCTGGGGCAATGGAATTTCTATTTTTATCTCTTATGTAATAATAATATAAATATTTGTAAGTGATCCTTTAATTTTGTCCGGCAGTGTAGAATCATTTTCCTGGTCCTTTAGGTGGTCTAATCTTAAGTTTTCTCTTAACAGTTATGTCCTACCATAGTCTTTACTAATATGATTAATAAAACAAGTTTCTTATTGAATTTCTTCAAGAAATGCTTGGGGTTGTTAAACAATTACTTCTTGCATGCTATTATTTCTAATAACACAAAAAGCCAAACCATTTTCATTTTTAACTATAGATGAAGGAATATATACATCCGGGGACAATGTTGTTTCGTTAAGAACTCCTTCCTGAATGTTATTTAAAATTTCAATATGAATAACGTTGTTTTTTGCGGGAGACAATTTAATGAATTTGTTTTCAAAGGTGTAATTATTAAATGGTATAACATGATTTTTTATTTGGAAACATTTGCTTGTGTAGTCGATTTTTATTTCTTCTTTATTGAAGAAATCGTTTCCCAATATACCATCAAAATGACATAGTACTTTCTAGAATCTATTACGTTTATTTTAGAAATAAGAGACAGCTCTCCTAATTTTAATTCTATTTGCGTTTTACCCATAGTTTTTATTTGTGAATTATGATTAATTCCACTGATGTTTATAGTTTTTAAAGGATTTAATTCAGTGATTTTAGGATTTAAGGTGTCGTGCTCAACTAAAGAAATACTTGAACAGGTATCTACTAGGAATGTTCATTTTGAATTTGTGGAATTTTTACAAGAAAAGGTTATTACAATTTGGATGGGATAATTTATAATTGAAGATTCGTTAGGAATGCCACTGAAGCTTCTACCATCTCCGATGGGACATCCGTCGTCGGAGATTTTTCCCAGTTTAAAGAATTGATTTTAGGGTTGTGAGTTTTATTGAGCTTTTTTTTTTTTTTTTACAATTTTCGAACGTGTGACCCGAATATTTACAATAATTACAAAATAATTTTGTTTCATATCTTCGATTTCGATCATATTGAGGGCCACCTCCTTTATTTCGGCAATTGGATGCGATATGATTAGCTCCTTTACAAATGGAACAAAATAATTTTTTCTGGTTACTTGAATGTCCTGAGGGCTTATTTATATAACTTAATACTTTTTTTTCCTGAAGGGCTATTGAAAATGCATCATTTAGATTTTTTATATCTCTTGNTTTAATAAAATATTGATTTATACTCTATGTTGTAGATGTGATGTTGATATATGGCCTTCAAGTGAGAAAGGTGAAATACCTTGGGAAGAGTATTTGAAAAAAGTTGTTGGGAAAAATGGCTTGCTTATTTGTTCCCATAATCCAATCAACCAAGAATTAATTGCTGCTGCTGGTATAAAAATATTTCTTTGTCTTTACTTTTATTTAATTATAATGAAGGAAATTAATTTTAATCTGTTGGAACAATGACAACTGTTTTTCTTGAAATGTAACATATATTGAAAGCATGCAATCTCAGGACCTTTTACATTTAAAATAGTGGTATAAAATTCATCTGTCTGTTGAATGTTTCAACAGCATTACTCAGAAACTACTCAACCTTAATCCCATAAAATCTAGTTTTATCTTTAGTTTATTTAATTCAATGAAAGATTAAGAATATTCATCAACAATAGAAACTCAGTTAGTACTTGTGTGTATCTTAAAAATATGATCGCATGTTTTCGAATGAAAAAAATAAAAAACTTAGTGTAAATTTGTACAGTTGAATTCCAGTGATCAATTTTAGGAAATCTATTCCTTAGCTTAATTAGAATAATTTTAGTATTTTATTTCTATTAAAAGAAACCGTTTTTATACAATAGGAAAAAAATCATTATACATTTGTATGATTACTTCCTATGAAATTAAAGTAAGTACCATAAAAAAAAATATCCTTACAAGAAAATCATTGAAATTTGTTCAGAAATGCTTCAAAATGCTAAGTTATTTTAAATAGATGTCATTCTGGAGAAACCATTTTAAAAACACTGAAAAATATAAATACTAGTTGTAAACCTGGGTTTCCAATGTTTATTATTGTGATTGTCACTTTACTCAGCATAATAACTTTTGTGTGTATTTGTCAACAGTGACTAATATTTGATATATCAGAGTGCTTTTGGAGTAGTGATATTCAACCTCATTGTTCTCAGCTTTAATTTTGCCATTCAAATTTATGAGTATTTTATGATAATTATTTTGTAAAAACTACTACTTTTCTGTCTTTTTTAATGCCAAAAAAGTTATTTACTAATTGGAAAACGCATATTTTTACCGAGTGAAATGTAATGTTTTGTAGTAGTTTTCAGGTTATTAAAAGGTTATTTTATTATCGTTAATTTTTCCTGTACAATAAATGCTGCTGATCTGATTTTTCTCTGAGCATAATTAAGGTAAAAATTCTTCAGAAAAATTGTATAAACTCATCAAATTAAAATACTTCTTTAATAAATGTTTTTGAACTATGCCTATCTATTACAATTTTAGCTATTTCCTATAACTATTAAAAATAATTAACTGAGCAGGTTCATTTTGATAATCAATAATTTGCTATGGTTCATAAATGTAATATTTTCTCATAGTGTTTTATTGAAAAATAAAGGAAACAAAGAAATCAATTGAAATGATAATGTTCAAGGTAGTTACTTCTGAGATTTCTTATTATGAGTTCCAGATAATGTAGTTATAGCCTTCTTATGGAGTAAATATGAAATGAAAAATTGGATCATTGACCTGGTCATTAGAATGTCTTTTCAATGGATATTTTGTGATTTTTCACCTGATGATTTTTATGTTTAAATGGGTTAAGAAGCGGTGAAGCGATAGATATTACATTCCATGAAAATAGATGTAAATTAGCTGCAACTAAAATGTCTCATTTTGTAGTAGGGTTTGATTGAATCTGGCTGATCTGAATCAACTGTTTGTTGATAAGTCGTATGGTAAAAAAAAAAACAAAAAAATTGGTGAGTCATGAATAAATAAATAAATAATTTATTTTGTTGTCTAAACATACTGCCGACCAAATTTGTCATCAAATTTTAATTAGACGTCATGAAGAAGTGTTAGTTCTTCAACTTTTGCTGACGTCATGAAGAAGACATACAACTTTTGCTACAGACCTCTTCATTGCAGCTCCTGAGCTAGTATTCAAGGTGGCAACACGTACTACTCTTTGAGGCCCTGGATAAACATCTAAAGTTAGTAGTCAGCGGTATTCATGGGTAAGCTAAATGTAACTTAGAATTCATGCTAAACATTCAGTTCATTGACAATAACGAGATCGCTGACTGCTAAGTTACATTTGGATTGAAGCCATCCTTTGTTGCAGCTGGTGTAAGTATTCACTTCTCCATCATTGCCAGCACTGCTGAACTCTCTTTTGTATTAATTCCTATCTTTCGAGCCTGTTTTCCATGATGTGCAATAACGAGCGTTCGGGTCTCACAACGAGAGCATCTCCTATAAGAAAATGTCGTCTTAAGCTAACTCGCACTCTTAAGATCTGTATCTAGAGGACAGAGTGGACATGTATTCAAGTTCGCTTAATCTGACAAAACATGGTTTCTCAAATGTTAAGGGTGATCTCCCTTAATATGGCTTTAGAAGACTTAATGTAGGCCTCACACAACCCACAAAGTGAACTGGGTTGAAGGTGAATTTACATGAACACCCTTCATGCTACAGTGCTTCATCAACATTTTGGGTGTCTGGAGATCGATACCACGATTGGAGTTAAATTTCGTTAGATGATTAGCAGCTCCAACAAAGTATGTGCCTCCATTTGAAATATATTTGATGGAAGTCCTTGTAGAGCTATAAATCTATCAAATGCCATTAGGAATGTAGGTGTTGAGCAATCTGACACTGGTCCCAAAGATGGACGCATTTTGTAGAAATATAGTTCAAAAGTGATGCATAAGTCTTTGATGCATTGTTTCTTCAAAGAGAGATACAGATAGTAAAGGATCCTGCGAAATCTACTCTAATTGTATTTATATCATTATAGATTATGATTAAGCAGAGACATCACTTACTCTCTGTTAGGCTGTTGTTAACTCTTCAATGGGCATTATGTTACTCGGTATGGGGATATACCTACACTGACAACCCTTAAGAATGAATGAATCTCCAAAGAGTTCAAGTGATGTGTGTTTAAATGCTAAATATTTAAGGCAATGAAAAAAATCCTTTGAGAACATGACAATGTAATTTAGCTCGCTGGAAATAGACATAGTACATAAATATAACCCTACTTAACTGGGGATATCTAGATATTTTCCCAATCGATGAGAAATGAAGTGATGAATACTCATCCCTTGTGTACAGGGCAACACTTGTTCAATGCTTTAATCACCAATAGTAATTTTCCTAATTCCAGTGCAGAGTGGAAACATATCTATGTATCACAAGTAAAATGGAATATGCTATTCGGATAGTATATATACTATCTATTGCCAAAATTTCCATATTTACACATCCTATTTATGAGGGGCATTTCCATGGTCCCTGTGCTTTGCCTTAAATTAAATCAAAGGCCATTCCAGAGAGGCCTTTATATCTATAATGATATAAACTAATGGGCAACTATGGAACTGACTTTAATTTAAAAGTGTGAGAAAAAATCCAAGGTTGATCAGGTGATTTAATAGCTTGCTAATTATTATAATCCTAATTTATTGTTTATAAATATCAAATAAATAAAGAAATATTCAATTGAATTGAATAACTATTAGCTTTCTATCTTCGAGTAAAAATTACCCAACTACAATTTTAAGTCAAAATTATAAATTATCATTCACTTCTTCTTTCAAATATTTAAGTGTAGTGTTATTAAGTTGTTTGGAGCTACTTAGGGGTTTGAACCTTGAGGAGAGTGGAGATGCAGATAAGGGTTCTGAGAAGTGTTTACTTCTGGAGAGTGATAAGATTCATCGAAAAGGGACTCTATGTTAATAGCAAAATTATCAGTTTCTTTGTCTTGGGCTTTTGTATTGTTTGTATTAATTTCTACATGAGACAGTGCATCAGCATTGGTATTTAGTTTTCTTTTTTTGTGTACTATTTCAAAATTTTATTCATTTAATTTTAAATGCCAGCAAATTAATTTTGAGTTTGGCTCATTTAGAGAGAAAAGCCATTTGATAGGGGCATTGTCGCAGATAACTGAATTATTTGGGTCCAAAGAAATAGGGTGGAATATTTTAATGCTGTAAACAATGGCGAGGCATTCTTTTTCAATTGTTTTAGATTAGTCTCTGAATCATTTAGATTTTGGCTAGCATAAGCTATGGGGTGTTATTCTCCATGAATATTTTGACTTATAATGGCAGAGATGGCAAAATTACTAGCATATCTGTGACTAATATGAATTCTTTTGAAAAGTTTGGGTATATTAATACCAGTTCATTATTTATTAATATTGTTTTACAACTGAAACATTCTATATATTTTGCATTTCTTGGGGCCTTTGTGTCCACTTTTTCTTTAAACATTTGGTAAGTGGTTTGCCAAAACACTATACTTTCGACTTTGATACATTCACACTTCTTGCGACTGAACCCTACCTTGAGAAACGACTTTTAGCTGAGTCTATTCACATACATTTAGAAAATATCCCCAATGACAAAACAGACAAAGACTATATTTCTTCCACATACAGTAATATTTTTCAAATCTTTAAACAAATATCGTAATAAGATCACCCCATAGCATTTTTTCCCCTTTCACTTTCCTATAATAATTAATAAGTTAATAATTGAACAAACTATATTTGATGTAAACATCAGTATGGCACAAGAGCTGGTTGTTATATTAAAGTCCCATCATATTTATTAATCCTTATTTTATTTTCTAATTAAAAATTCATTTTTAATTTCTTCACATAATTAGTACTATGTTTGATATTGTTCTTATAATTTCAAGAATTATAAATGAAATTACAAAAATTAATTTAAATGATATTTTCATCTTTCATTTTTCTATAGTTATTTACTATTAGACATTAAGTTTCAATTTTATACCAGTATATGATATTTTACAGGCCCTTCATTAAAAGTTATCAGCACTATGTCTGTGGGTGTTGATCATATAGATCTGGAAGCTGTAAAAAAGTCTGGAGTAAAGTTAGGCTACACCCCTGGTGTCTTAAGTGAAACTGTTGCTGAACTTACTATCGGGCTACTCTTGGCAACATCCAGGAGAATCATTGAAGCAAATAAGACAATACCACAGTAAGATACATATTTCTGAACTATAACACCGTAAATAAAAATTATTTATTCTTTAAAACACAATACTACCTATGTTCACGTAGGCTTCTACGGTCGTCAGATGTATTTACCGTTTCTTCTTCCGTGTTGGACCATGTCAAATTGTTGTTATTTGCCGAGCTTTCACACATCATGTGATGGCTTCTTCAGGGCTGAAAAGAAAATGAGAGTTGTAAAAGAGAGATTTAAAATCCAGGTGGTTGGATGTTATTATTAAATCTCTTTAATTTTAACCACCTTTTAAATCTCTCTTTTACAACTCTCATTCTCTTTTCAGCCCTGAAGAAGCCATCACATGATGTGCGAAAGCTCGGCAAATAACAACAATTTGACACGGTCCAACCCGGAAGAAGAAACGGTAAAAAACACAATACTAGTAATGCTTTTTATAATCTTACTAATTGAAGTCATGGTAGCCTTTATTCTTCCAGTTCACTTACAGGATGCCAAAACTTGATTATTGTTAGAACTATCCACTATAAGGCACTGTGCCATTCCATAATTAGCAGGTCTACCAATCTTTCACACAGCTACTTATCATAGGCCAGGTCTGTGTTGTTTATTTATTATTGCTACTAATCTATCAACAAATTGATAAGTGGAGACGAATATTTTTGTGTTATTTTATTTTTGTCAAAGTTATATTAAAATGGATAGCACTTGATCAGTTAATTTCTTAGTGTCTTAGCGAAGTCACTCAGAAGCGATACAAATAAAAGAGAAAGATGGTAACTCAAGTCATTTAGTAAAAATGCATTTCTCCAATTGGGAGATATATTTGTTTTTTATGAAGAGGGTACTGAACTGCCCTGAGCCATTTTATCTTTTAACCTTAATGGATTTTAATTTTAACTTTTCTATTAAGTGCAAACTTTCCATTTTAACTTACTTTTAATATTTATTTCCTTACAGCTATTTTCCTAGTCTGACAGCTGAAAAAAAGTAATTTACCTCTCAATAGATCAATTGCCTTATGCAAATACCTCTTTCTTTGATATTTGTAGGATCTGACAGCAAGTATGCTCAATCTTATATATGTAGCTGAAGAAGAGGAATACTACTCACATGGTCTGCCCAAGTTTTCTTTATCTTGGAAATAAATAATTAGAAAAAGGAAATATTACCTGAAGATTGCTTTTTCACTCTCAGTATTCAATCCGAATGTTTTTAATAATGAGATTGCTCGCAAAGCTATGCACTTCTCACTTCTTCACTTGCCTGTCATCCTGGGTAACTGCATTATGATGTCAGAAAAATTAAATTTACTAGAATGTATAACTTTAAACTGAATTATGATAAATTTATAAATAGATGTAAATGAAAATATTAGAAAATAAAAAAAAAATTATAAATGTGATATATTTTTGCAGAAACCAATGGAATTGGACTCCTACCTGGATGTGTGGTAGAGGTCTTGCTGGTTCTACAGTTGGTATCTTTGGTTTTGGAAGAATTGGGCAGTCAGTTGCTAAAAAATTACTTGCCTTTAATGTTTCAAAAATTATTTACAATGGGCCAAGAAGAAAAGCTGAAGGTTCATTTTAAATTATTACTAAGATTTTAATTTACTTTAAATTAATGTTGGTTTTGCTCTTATCTCTTTCCTACTTTCTTTATTATTATTGAATAGCTCTAGGTGTTTTTTATTATATGAGGGAATAAACTATTTTTGCTATATACAAATTGCCACCACATTAAATAGGATTGGGGTAATCTCATCCTGTCTGTTCAATGGTGTAAGCCTGGATTCAAAAAAAGCTTGTGTAAATCATTAGGCTCACTTTTTCACTCAGAAATCTTAGAACTTCTACAAAGATAAAGTAAAAGCTTTACCAGAAAAAGGTCATCGCTAGAAACAGTACATATGTAATTGATCAGTGGTTGGATTTTAGATAAATTAAAAAATTTTAAAAAGGTGAAAATACTTTTTAAGTGTTAAATAAAATCCAAATTATCCTTCACGCAAGGTTGTTATACAAATTTGAGCAATTTTGACTTTATTAGTACAGAATTAAGTATAGATCCCAATTTCATGGAGGTATTATTTCTCATTTCAAGTGCTTATAGAGAGACCCAAGCACTCAGGTTGAAAGCACTCAAGTTGGTATAAATAAGTTGTGGGAAAGACAACTTGGCTTTTATTTAACACTCAATTTTGAGCCTTCAAAACGGCTACAAATATAAGAATATTCAAAATTACTTTTCCCCCAGTCTCATACTTTTTTCCATGGTCTTATATCTTATCAGTTAATTTTTTTTCTTTTTAATAATTTTTGTTTCTTCATGAACTAAATTGCATGGGAAGCAAGCTATATGTAACTAAATAATGAGTAACAAAAAGGTATTGAATAAGGTTTACAATTTCTTGCTTCATTCTTTTCTTATGCAAATGGCTCTTGCCTTATGTGCAAGAGAATTTTTCTCATGTCACTAATTAAAGTAGTAATATATTAGTAGAATTCTGTAATATTTTGAAAATAACTATTTTATTCCTAAATAAGTTGTGTAGAATACAATGGTGTTTCATGGGTACTTTACCCAAAGGAATTATATGATTTGTGATTAATATTCAAGTTTTCATTATATATTCATTGTTGAAAATATCTTCTGAGGTCGGGATCATTAATGACCCGTATTTCTCTATGAGGGTTAATGTTTGCATTTTAAGATATTCTATTATTTAAGACTGATTCAATATTTTAAAAAAAATTTACCAGAAAATTTAAATTTACTTTATAGGAGATGCTATTGGGGCTGTATTTGTTGATTTTGATAAACTTCTGAAAGAAAGTGACTTTTTGATAGTCCTCTGCCCACTGACTCCAGAAACTAAAGGGATTTTCACTAAAGAAAAGTTTGCTCTAATGAAACCTTCTGCTATTTTTATTAACACTGCAAGAGGTGGTAAGTATTGCAAAAGTTTTAATTTCTTTCAGAAGAGGAATGTGTTATTTTTCATTACCAGTTATTTGATTTTTAAGATTTAAAATGAAATTAGAGAAATTCTTTAATTAAGTCTTAGTCATTTTTCATCTATAAGGAATCCTGTTTTTATATCCATAAGCTGATAACTAATTAACGCTATAATTATCGAAGGACTTTTCTGATAAACTATTTTTACTACTTTCTCTCCTAATCTTCAGTTTTTGCAGTTATGTTTTCTGTAAATGTTTCCTATAGTTAGTGTAGTATAGTACAATTCCTTATTTAAGTTTTTTTATTTATATTTATGCATATAAGAGGAGACTCAAAAGTAATGAAAATATATAATTACCCAATTAGTGAGTGAAAGTTGGGGATCAGGGAGTTCTGAAAGTTATCTCTCCCTAAGTTAAATATGTGCACTGTGAATGCATCTGTTCATTTATATATATATAT
>KZ807851.1:59397-91165 GCA_000696205.2 Oncopeltus fasciatus
GCTTCATAGCACCAGTTGTAAACATACTTTCTATGTTATAATAATAAGTGTGTTAAATATAATGTGGATACGGAAGTCTTATAATCGAACTTCATTAGCCTCAGTAATATAATATTTATTATTGATGACAAAACTCAATTTCTTTAAATATTTATTATAACTAATTTTAATATTCAATTTGGTTTCTATGGAGAATTTTTATTTTAATTACTTTTTTTTGTATTACTTTGATTTTCTATCCTTAGCTATTGTTGACCAAGATGCACTCATTTATGCTCTACAAAATAAATTGATCCTAGCTGCTGGCTTGGATGTGATGACTCCAGAGCCTATATCGCCTGACCATCCTCTTACCAAGATTGAGAACTGCGGTGAGAATTTTCTTTGTTTTTGTCATTTCAATACTATTATAAAAATTTATATGTTTCGTGATATTTGAGCAAATAAATATTTTATTTTTACTTTATAATGTTTAGAATTTATTTATGGCTTAGCCATTATGTTATATTTGTAACATAGAGAGAACTGTAAGAGTTTTTATCAGGAGACTGGTATCTAATATCTATTCTGATTCTAAAAGCAGTCCAGGTTAAATGCTGTAGGGACTCATAAGGGATTCATAATAGGATTTATGTTTTGTATTTGTTTTGCCTACTCTGCTATTGGAGTTTGATATTATGCTATTCAAGGAGGATGACAGGCAAGTGAGGGTTTAAAGTTCGCTGTTATGTTCTGGATGTTTGTATTATTTGGACTGCACAATATCACGTACAACATCCCTGAAATGTTCCATTTAAATAAATACTATGCATATAGTTTTGTATTTTATGTCCTTTAGACTACTTGATGTGGTATATCTACAATTAACACACAGCTGTTCACATACCTGTAAAAGTTAAAAAATGGGTTGGGTACAAATCTCATAAGTCCCTTAATCCTTTTTAATTGCTTTAGGCATCAAGGTGTGCTTTCTTTAGACATTTAACTACAATATTAAGCAAAAACAAAAATGTAACTATTTAAATATTATAATAATTGAATTGGGATACAACAAGTATGGTGCGGCACCAGGCATATTAGATATTTTGTCCTAACCAATATATCACCACTTAACGTAGTAGAGGATAGTTTTGGGAAGGAAATCAGCATATAGTAGATTAAAAACAACAGTTCATTATTACGAAGAGTTCTGACAGGTATCGAGAGCTCTACCCAACAAGTTTACAGGGGTCACTACTGAGACAGCCAGTGTTAACCCTTTGAGCTGACCATCTCAGTCAGTTTCCACTATCTGTAGATTCTCTGTTGAACTATTATTCTTTTAATGGAGAGTTTGTTGACTGTAGAGATTATTATGTTTTTTGTTAGGGTTTGGTGAAGGAAGATCTAAAAAATACAATTTAAAAAATATATATTTTTTAAATTATCTGCCAACATTGGGGCCTACCTTGTAAGCCATCTTTAGGGCTATCATGAAGGCGAAGGGGGATTTCGTGACACCAGGATCCTATATTCATGACTTTCATTTATGTACAAAACTTGTATACATTTGCTCCATAACAAGTTTTTAGTTAAAAAGTAAGCTAGGAAAGTGAAATTTGACATAGTAATTGTTGAACTGCTTACAGTGGTGTTTAAAACAGTTGAATCAAAAGTGTTGTGGTTCCAGAGAAAAGAGCCATTATATCTCTGGGCTTTTAAGAGCTGACCAGCATTCTTATCTGTAGTTTTCTCTATAATCCAGAGAAGGATTACTTTGCCCCTTCAGATACGCTTGCCTTCTTCTCAACTGTTCTATGTAGCCTTATCTATCCAGCTGTTGTCTGACTTGTTTAAGAGAACTCCAAAAAGTACTTTGTGGACAGTATCATAACTCAATAAGTTACAAAGGCAAAACCATACAATGTATTGCCTGTTTTAGTGTACCACATAAATGAAAATTGCTCCATTATTCTTGAAACTTATTTTGAATTCATTGTGACTCAACAAAATTGAAGTGAATGTACAAGACAGCAAAACTGGCTTATTATAGGACTCCTTTTGGCAAATGTCATCTCTCCCTGGCTATTTCTTCTCCCCTGTAGTAGAATATAAGGGCCTAATGACCCTTTTTATGCTTGAGAAATTTAAAGAGCAGTCAGGCCTCATAAAATACTCATAAAAAGGCCCTGGCTGGGACAGTTAGATTTTTTATTCTATTCCCTAGCATTTAATCGTTTAAAATTTATGTGGGATAATATATCACAATAAAAAAATATTTATTAAACAGAGAAATAAAAATATTAAATGGTCAAGGAGCAGCTCAAAATAAAAAGTTGGCAGAGGTTCAACAAAGAATGAGGATAAACAATACAGAAATAAATTGAGGTCCACAGACAGAGATGAATCTGTCTTTAAATTATAAAGTCAATAGCGAACCGATAATAGTAAAATTCCTAAATTAGCAGACCATATTAAAGTGCATACAAGCAATTAACTAAAAACAGAAATAACAAAAAATATTATTAGATGATTTTAGTTGGGGTTCGGTCAAGGAAGATCCAAAAAAATACAAATTAAACAAAGTGTATTTTTTTAAAAGATTATCTGCTAACGCTTCAGCTTACATTGTAAGCCATCTTCAGGGCTGCCGGTCATGAAGACGAGAGTGGACGCCCTGATGAAAATGTGAACTTAAAGAGAGGATGTCCTCTCAAGTCTTCATGATAGGCAGCCCTGAAGATGGCTTACAAGGTAAGCCGAAACGTTGGCAGATAATTGTTGTTTTCTGCAGTTTACAATGTGAACAACCACCCTGGGGAGATTTCTCCACTCAACACCATTGCCCAGTTGTTTTCTGCAGTTTACAATGTGAACAACCACCCTGGGGAGATTTCTCCACTCAACACCATTGCCCTGATGATGGCTTACTAGGTAAGCCGAAACGTTGGCATAAATAAAAATATTACTCCAAATTTTGGTGTATATTTTTTCTTCCTGGCCGAAACCCCGACCATTCTCACATGATATTCGAGACGGCCAATTAACCATCAACCATGTTGGCAGATAATCTTTTAAAAAAAAAATTTTTTTTAATTTGTATTTTTTTGGATCTTCATTGACCGAACCCCAACTAAAATCATCTAATAATAATATCTACGGTAAAAAAACTCTCCATTTAAAAAATATTTATCTCTGATCACATATCATAAACTAACAAGAAATTATTTTATGAGGCAAGGCATTGAAAAATACAATGGTTTTCATCATTTAATAAAAAATAGAAAAATCAAATTTAAAAAAAAAATGATTTGGTATAAGAAATTTACAACTCTGAGAATTTAATAATTATCATTTTATTAAAAACTTACTTTTATAGTTTAGTAAATTTATATGCTTGAAAACAAAATGTTTAAAAAATGACTAAATCTCAACGTTAAAATAAAAAATACCTAATCATCAACAACATCAAAAATAATTATCTAGATCTTTATGTTTTCATTATGGATTATCATCTGCTTCTAAATCAAAGTGTTGCTTTCTAGTAATTCACTTGCCTACAATCCCACTGTAAATTATTCCAGGCCACTCCTATCTTCCTAGCTGAGGTCTTAACTTGCATGCATTTCCTTTCCTTTGTTATCTCCTTTCATGTAGTAACTGCAAGACTCTCAACTTTTTTTTTTTTATCTTCTCCCACATTCATATTAACTCATGCAGTGCATACCATTGAGTTTTTTTTTCCACTTTATTAAAAATTCCTTTGCTATTTTTATTTTTGTTATGAACAAAACATATCAATCTCAGGCTGGTTTTTATTTGAAAAACTGGTTGCTATAATGAATAGTTTTATAAATTAAAAAATTTAGCACTAAAAAGTCAATATTAGAGATATCAGTATCTAGGCTTATACAAAATTAATATTACATTCACAGTTCAATGAGTTTAATATTATTAATTGTAATTATCAATTATTAATTTTCTATTATTTTATTCCATATAATTTAAACTTTTTTTTGTCTATTTTATAATATGGTTATAAAATTGTCTAATTTATTTTATTTTATATATTCTAGTTCTGACTCCACATATAGGAAGTGCAACTATAGAAACACGAAATGAGATGTGTTGTTTGGCTGTAAACAATTTATTGACTGCACTTGATGGAGTAAATATGCCAGCAGAATACACATTATAAAACTATTTTCAAAAGCATATATATTATGCTTTATAGCCTTTCTTACCTTGCATCTGTACTGAATTATACATATTTAATAGTATTTCAAGTGCACAATGATCACCATAACAGAGCTATTTAAATTAACATTGTATTATTTTAAAAATTATCGGAATAACTATGAACTCACATTGTACATAAAATAACAGCTTTTAATATAAAATTGTATTCCATTTTAACTATATCAGATTATAATTAATATCTAGTGATGAGAGAACAATCTAAATCTTCATAATAAAATCATTTAAGGAATAAATATTTGTTTATTTTTATGTTTAACCTTTTTTTCACACTTCTATCAGAACTATAACAAAGACTATCTTTATTTCAGGGTTCAAGGACACTTATCTTTATATTTTTAAGATTTTCTTCAAGCAATATAATTAAGACTACATTTTTTATTTAAGATTTACTTTAGGTTGATAACACAGAAATACTATTTACCCATTATATTGTTTTATATTAAGATATAGTGAAGTATTTAAAATTTCACAAGCTCAAAATTTACTTTCAAATGAACAGTGGGAGGGGGGCTGTTAAAATTGTTTTGACATCCACACTAGCATTGGGACATGAAATTTTTTATATTCAAAGTGAGGTAAATCAGGACTTCTGAGATTTCTCTCTCTCTCTTTCTGTGGTCGACCATGTAACTTAAATTTTGAAATGCATTCTCTCCTCTCCCCAGCAGTTTTTTGCCTGCAGACACAGCACTCCCGCTGCAGTAGCCATTGCCTCCTTAACCTCTAAATATTGTCCACTGTCAGAAAGAGCTAGCCAACCTGTAGATTAGATCCAGCCCTTTACAGTGATTGTTCCAAAAGCAGATAGCGGCAAGGGAAACATTTGCCCCTTATCACCTTAATAACAGTCAATTTAATTCAAATAAGAAGTGAATTCCATCGCGATTCCAAATATTTACAGTACTAGCTCAATGATTTGTGAAATACTTATTTTTAAAAACTAGGATGTAGGTTTTTCATAGCTTATTTTCAATATGAAAAAAATAAAAGTTTAATTATGATATATCCAGTGAAAACTATTAAATAAATACAGAAACAGGTAATTTTTGTATATTCATAATTTAATAATAATTATTATTAATTATAATTAATATCACCTTCATGATAGTAACTTAATGTCAGGAATGTTATTATGTAAGTAGGTAATTGTTATAAATATATTATGAAAGTGAATTTTGTTAAAATATTACATGGTTGGTGGTTAGTTGGCCGACGAGCATTGCTCATGAAAAATAATCAGGGTTTCGGCCAGGATGAGAAAAATAAAATACTCCAAAATTATTGGGTAACTATTTTATTTTATCATGTCCAACATTTCAACTTAACTTGTAAATATTCATCAGGGCTGAAATAAATACACATTATTACACTTCTAAAAATTATAGATTGAAATGAACAGACAGAGATGTGGTATGTTATAGGACATAAAAAGATACATAGAATAAACTCAAAGTTTAACTATACAAATATGAAAACATAAATAAACTTTATGTGTAACAATAATGATGTATGAAACCATCTACATGGGAGGTTTCTGGTCACATCTCTGAATGCAGAACTAAACAGAGAAAACCCGTGACAGGGGGGTGAGAGGAGGTTAGTCTTCAAAATTCAAAGGTAGGTAGTTTAATTTCCCAGAGAAACAAATTAGGAAACATTAAATTGACATCAACTAGACAAACAAATAAAGCTGCCCTTACAAAACAGATTACATTTAACTTTAACAAGTCTTTCAACTGAGCCTTAAGCAAATAAATTTCTACTATTCAAAATCATAAACTTTAACTTACAGCAAAATTCAGTTAGAAATAACCAACACAGAACAAATTTATTCTATCTTAAATGTTTTGAAAAATTTTCAGGTCCTATCATACTCCTATACTAACCAGTTTCTGGGCCCTTAAGCAGCTTACCTAAATAATTTTACCTATATTTCTTCTTATTGTTTCTCTAGTCTGCTGCTATCCTGTTGGAATAGCTGCCATCATTTAGAACTCACGAAATTAAGATATATGTTCCTCTGAAAAAGAGTTAGCCATCTCTTAGCATTCACAAAAGGCCTGAGAACCAGATGGTTGGTGTCAGAGTGGTTGCCATTATTTAGACTTTACAGCTTAGTTGGAAACTGCTGGACATCCCATCAAGGACCAAAAGCCTGAGAACCGGACGGTTGGTGTATGAGTGGCTGCCCTTAATTAGAATTATAGACATGATTGGGACATATGGCATATTGCCTACTGTCCCTTCAAAGACAAAAAAACCTTGCCCTGGTAGGCTGACAAAACAAATGTTGTTTCCAGCGATTAGGTTCCCCCTCCAAGAAGGGAGGTCCCTTGACGAGGGCAGATATATGGCAGTAGTCCGTCGAGGCAAGTTAGTAGTATTCTTCGGCACACAGCTGCTACTCCATGATCACCTCACGCATAAACTTTTATAAGTGTAAAATTCTGTATCTCATTATAACTGATCTAAATCTATAAGATCTAACTCAAGACCTTTTGGTTAATTCTTTAATTTGATTTAACATAAGACTTTTGATCCCCTTTGAGAAATAACTCTTTGGACATGATCTCAAGCAGCTAAATCAATTTAGAGGACGTTCAACGTGGAGTTAATTATACCTTAATAGGTGAATTATACCTTAATGAATTAATATTCAAGTAAATAAAGGAATTATTTTGTTTGAATCTTTATTTTTTTAAACTATCCCCATTTTATCATAATAGGATTAGGAAGAGCCTTTATTCCTTCACCCTGGTGGCAGCATTTAAGGTTGTCACTTGAGTTAGACTCCTATAGAACTGTCCTAATACGACAATCCCTTTGAATCTCACCATCTTGCCCCAACTCTCACTCTTTTTCTATCATTACCCTCATAAATTGCATTCCCAAAATTTTAAGTGGTATTTATTCAGAATGATAACCTTTTTCTCGCCTTAATGATAGGTAAGTGTAGTGAAGTTTCTGTATATATTCTATTTAGATATTTCTTATATTTTTATAGCCTGTTTATTTTGTTATAACACTGTTATGTCTTTCTATTTTTTATTATTGCATCAATAATCTTTACTTTTCTCATGGTATCATAATTTTGCTAAGAGCCCTTCTTATCAAAGTTCAAATGGAGAGTTTTTGACTGTGGAGATTATTATTTGAGAATTTGCTGGAGTTAGGTCAATAAAATACATTGTTTAAGAAGTGTATTTTTATTATCTGCCAACATTCAGCTTATATTGTAAGCCATCTTCAGGGCTGTGAAATACAATGTCAATAGAGAAACAGAAAAACTATATCTGATATATAGATATATATGATTTATTTACCGTTTCTTCTTCCGGGTTGGACCATGTCAAATTGGTGTTATTTGCCGAGCTTTCGCACATCATGTGATGGCTTCTTCAGGGCTGAAAAAGCCATCACATGATGTGGGAAAGCTCGGCAAATAACACCAATTTGACACGGTCCAACCTGGAAGAAGAAACGGTAAATACTTCTGACGACCGTCGAAGCCTACGTGAATATATGATTTATATTATTATTACCTAAAGTTGATATAACTATAGGAAATGAGATATCAAATGCTGAGGAAAAACAATCAAAAATGTGTGAGAAGTTCACCACACCTACCTTTCATAAAGGCGAGAGGGGATGTGTTGTCACCTGGATCAAATGTTCATGACTGAGAGGTGGGGGGCTACTAAGGGAGAACGGCCTGCATCAAAGGGAGCAATACCGGGAAAAAAATAGGTAGGATAAGCAGGCTAAGGATCTAGGAGACAAGTTGGGTAGGTTGATTTAGAAGGAGGGCTAATGGTTTTTCGGAAAATGTTTGAATAATTTGAAGAAATATTTTCTAAGTCAGTTCTGATGTAAGTTAATGTGCACGGTTTCATGTAATAGGTGTTGTGTTTATTGAGTTCAGTGGAAAGAGTGGTAATGTTATCAAAGTCAAATGTGTGTTATTCGTGAATGACGTTTTGTGAGGGCAGTTTTTTATTTTTGCTGTCAATTTTGTGAATGTTGATTATATGGGAAATAGAGGAGATTATTAAGGGTACTATTGGAAATACTGGGAGCAAGGTAATTTCCCATCGCCAGACCATTGATCTGTTTATAGTTAAGTACTAGATATTAAAAATACACTTTTTTTTAAATTGTATTTTTTCTGATCAACCATGACCGAACCCCAAATTCTTCAGCAATAAAGCCCTAAAGATAGACTTTACAAGTCAAAATGTTTTAAGTAATACAATGTTTTGAAGAAAATAGTTTAAAAAAAATTTTTTTTTTTCTTAATGAACACTTTGACCAAACTCCAACCCCCTTTTCAATCGTGTGTGCAGTTGGATTTATTTTATAAATCATTAGTAGAATATCATTTTCTGGTAATGACACCTTCAGCTGTTTTTGAGACTAACTATGATCAAATTTCAACAAGGTTGAAATGATTTTGCATGCAGTTTTCAATTTCTTAAATTACAAATAAAAATTAGGAGGTACTACTCAAATATATTCATAATAAAATACAACATTTTTATTTATTGAACAAAAATACATAAAATATAAAAACAATTTAATTATTAGAATAATCATAACATTATAAATAAAATATTTTCATATTAATATTATTAACCTTGGCTAATGGCTAGTTACTTAACAATAAATAAATTACAGTCCAAAAAGTGAAATAAAATGTAATAATTCAAACTTGAATACACTGCTGTAAGGTAGAAAAATATAGTTGCTTATGAAGAGAGGGCTGAAGGGAAGTTGGTTAGTCGATAGTAACAGATACATGTAGCAACAAGACTTTGGAAGGGAGGCATAATAAACACTATGGTTTAGGATGGATGAATAAAATGAATCAAGTCCTGCTTGAATGATACAATGAAAGATAAATAAATTGGGAAATCAATATTAAATTCTAAATCCAACATAATTGATGGTAGATTCTTTAGATAACTATCACTGATAAGAATGGATGCAAAACTAGAAGAAACATCATTCACAAGAAAAAAAAAGAAAAAAATCTGACCAGTTCCACAAGTTGTGATTATTTCATAAGATAGCTAGCAGGAGACAAAAATTTCCAAAAGTAAAATTGGTTGGATTACATATTTTGCATGTTGGTATTTAAGAATTTAACTTTTTTGTTTCATGACTAGAACACTTATCAGGAATTCACATTAAGAACCTAACTAGTGAGATTATTTTATGAGGAAGACTTCATAAAGGATTCTTTCAGCATTTTTATATATTTATTAGATGCATCTAAGAAATGTGTATCTTATTTATTTTAGATAAACATAACAAAAATATTTTTTTTATATAACATAAGAAATAGATTTTTTTTCTCTTCTTCTACTAATAATATTGTTCGAGTTAATGTTTAAAATGTAATTGGTTTGCTTTATGCCTGTCTGGCATTTTAAATTTTAATATTTATAAGTTTTGAAAGATTGGAACAGTTTAGCTACGGCTCACTTAAAAAAAATTAATTGAACATGCCATTAGGTACTTAAGCTATTAAATTATTTTCTCTAATTTAATTTATTCTATCAGAATAATTACTATTCATATTTAGGAAATTTCATCTTTGATATAGTTTAAATATTTTAAAACGAATATCCCAAATTTGACATCTACGATTTCCTCAGTTTAATTGTTTCATTAAAGATTTCTCAAAACCTTTAATGAAAAATAATTTTTATGATCATGTAAGTCAAAAGAAAAAAAAATAAGAGGAAAATTAAATCTACTAAGATTAGCTTTAGGCCATCTGAAGGTGTAGAGTGGTAGCTGCTTGCTATATTCTTAAATAATGTCCTTAAGAGAGTTTTTCTGTAATTTTTTTTTCTTTTTTTTTGTAAATTATAGGTGTTAAAAAATATATGCTATACCTTTTAAGTACTACTTCATGATGGGATTGAAAGTCATCCAAATAGGCTCATGAACAATAAAGATCTTTATGTTTAATTTTGCTTACCTGGACTTAACTGTTTTCAGAATTCCATTTCCCAAGCATCTTTGATGTCAGTAGACAAATTGTACATAGTGTATTTGATGGTATAAAGAATGATCTGAAAACTGATACTGTGCCTTCTGAAACCAGCTAAGCCCAGGTTAAAAATAAGTAAAAACAAAGTATTAACACAAAGGATATCTTTACTATGCGTCATCGAAAAAACATTCAAAAACAAAGTTTTTGAACATAACAAAGTCAAAAAAATTACATTCCTATAAAGACCTATTTGGTCTTCCTCTAAACCCATCTTTGTCCAATTTAAGCTATTAATGAGCTCATTCAACAGTTTGCTGAAAAACTTTCAAATACGAAAAAGAACATAATAACTTATATATAAACAGAAAGAAAAACTAATGAGGAAATTTAAAAAAATCAATATACAAAATGAATAACATATATAGTGAGGAAAATTTTAAAGATGTAGAGAAAGAAACAAACAATGCTCAGGGCTGCACAAAATTTAAATTTTACAAAAATTTATTTTTGCTAATAAGGCAAATTTTGAACAATAAGAAAAATGGAATTCTTAGCACATTTTTTATTTTACATTGACTGCTTTCAAGACCATCAGCCTCATCTTCAGTGATCAGATAATTTGAGTGTAGGAAGCTCTAGAGCTATTCAGCATTCAGTTCGAGCATCCATAATCAAGGAGTCAGGGCTGAAGATGAGGCCTTAGACTTTGAAATAGTTTTAGCATAAAATAAAAATAAAAATGGTGCGAAGAATTGGGCATTTTCTTTTTATCCTAAAATTTTAAGAATTAATATTAGTAGGAGAGAGATGATAGAAAGAGTAAAATTTATTTATTACTTTTAANCCAAAATAAAATAACAACAACAAAACTCCTTACACAACTCCTCAGAGTTGGCATTAATGGAGTTCATTAAATTAAATTAAAAACAATTTTTCCTATATGTATATAAGAGGGGCTACTCGATAAGCACATCTGAAGACCTAAACTTCATCTGCAATGTAAGGAGTTTATAGCTATTATTTATTATAAATATTATTGTTGTATTACAGTACAAAAATCACCAAACAAAAACTATAAAAAAGGTTCGCTAAAAATAAAAGAAATAACAAATAAATAAAAAGAGAAAATAATGTGAAGAGAAATGTCATTGTAAGTTTGACATTAAATGACAAAATTTTAAGTTTATAAAATGATTAGAGGAAAATAATAATTAGCAAATTGAAACAAAAGAGCAGGGTGAAGAAGTGTCCCAGAATTCAGTACTAATACGACTGTATAAATTAAATTCATTAGATCTTGGGGGAGGAGGGAAGACAACTTAAGCAAGATATCAAACGGCTTTAATTTGTCAATAATTGGTGTAATACTGAATTCTGATATCAATAATGAATACTAAAAACTGGCTAGCAGGTATAGACACACTTGACAGGAAAGAGTAATTCTTTTCAAAATATTAGTAGTCTGACTCATAGATTTTATGTTCTTAAATATTGCAAATAAATGATGTGCAAGCAAAATTTTGAAAACAGCTATTTCAATAATTTATTTTGATAAATACTAATTTCAATGACTTGATTAACAAGAATAATATAATATAAGAACATAATATTGTTGTTCTTAGCTAAAAATATGGCCATATAATATGTTTGTGTGTGTGTGAGTGTATTTAATACAAAAATGCTCACATGCACACACAAATTCTTCAGTAGGTCCTATATATATTTTATTTTTTATATGAAATCTTAATTGATTTACTAATTTGAATGTCTCTATGCATAAATGAACACACATAATTTCAATAATTTATTTAATATAAATAGAATTTTCAGTTGTTTCATACCATTCAAATGACAAATTATTCAATTCAATTAAGATATATTTAGTCCTAGTATTACAATTATTGGTGAAACAAAGAAAAAAAATACACAACTTTTCACTTAATTTTAAAATTTATGTTTAATTATCATTTAATATATGACTTGTATAAGGAAATTAAAACCAAAAATATGCATATTTTTTTAAAAAATAACACAGTGTTTAAAGGTGTACTGGAACAAACCTTTGAGTTAGAAAGTCAAGATTTAGGTACTAAAGATTTCTACACAGGTAACTAGAAATTGCTGAACAGGCCATAAATCAGCTAAGGTGTAGGAAAAATTGAAAACAATTTTATTTAAATGAAAATATTTTTAACTTAAATAATCTTAATATAAAAAATATTTTCATCACAAAATTTTTAATAAAAGAAATAAAAATCAATAAAATAAAAGCCATACCACTTTTTGGACCCCCCAAAAAACAAATTAATTGTTAGGTAATATGTATAACAAATCACTACTTCTTTAAGACTTGTCTTTAACTTTCTGAAAACTACAAAATAATCTCATATGGCAGCAGATCATTATAAATCAGGTCTCAAATAAGTAATCAGGTAATTAAATGATTAAAAGTAAACTAAAATTTCTTCTGTACTTCACTCAATGTCACGAAGCATCATCATTCTTGGAATTAACCATCTTAAAAGCCTGAGAAAAATAAAAAAGAAACTGTAAAATATTGTTTTCTATATTATGACATACAGAAAAAATAGAACAACAATAAAAAGGAATGATCAAATTTTAAAGGTGAAAGTGGGAAGAAATCGTCCTTCAAATTAACATCTATTAACATCCTTTATTCAGTTCAATGTGCATATTTTCTCAACTTTATCTCTATAATGTAGTAAAGTTAAAAGTATTGTTTAATGCAATCGATTTTTGTTTCATTAACACCCTAACCTCAACACCTTAACAGTAGCAGGTAAAAACATAATTTGCATAAATAGCATAATTTTTTAATTTTTTTGTTAGCCTCCATCCAGTTATTCTTTGAATTAAAAAATAATTAAATGTCAATTAAAATATACTTTAGTTGTTTATTTTTAATTTGATATCATATGATGCCTTTAAAGATGCGTAAGTTAAAAATAGAACAATTTTTATTTTCCTCTTTCAGGAAAAGCTAAGCTTTGTTCTTAGCTACAAAACTAGTGTTAAATTTTCAGCTTACAAGGTCAATTTAATGTTATTACAAGGGGTTACAAAGGATCATGAGCCTCTCAAAAAATATGTTTGTATGTATCGGATACATTGGATAATGTATGTATCCAAGAAATAAATTGGATAGTATCTTATTGGTGCCCTACTAAATTCTCAAAAGGAAATAATTAAGGGGAAAAATAGTATGGAATTATTTTCCAAGAAGTGACTGTTGGGTCAAGGAAGGTAGACATAAATAAGAGTGAGGCTAACTTCTCTGGTATATTAATAGATTCCTACAGTACTACAATATACATACTTCCATTAAACAAACAGTATATTCTCCAACAAATATTCTTAGTCTCTGATGTTATTCTTTTATTCTTAACCTTCTTGAAGGAACTTCTAACCAAGTTACTACATGGAAGGTCATAAATTATGCTTTCTGAAAAGAGGCTTATAGCTGTTGGTGGATTCTGAACATAAATAACTAAACATACTCTCAACTATCAATCATGAAATCTGACACATAAATCATTATATCACATAAAATTTTATATAAGAAATGCAAAGGGAGCCAGAAAAAAAATCTTACTATCTCAGCCTGGTTCGTGTCCCTGCAGATTTTTTTCTATGTAAGATTTTTCTTCGTGTAAGATTTTTTTTTTCTGGCTCCCTTTGCATTACTTGTAAGAAATAAACAATGTGTTTTTCAATTTCAAATGGAACTTCATTGGAAGGGAAATTTGATAATTTTCTTTTGAGTAATTCTTATGCATTTCTTTTTTTTTTTTATTAAATTCTTTTTAACTCAACTCTCTTTCATTGTGCAATCTTTGGAGCTATTATTTTTTTAAATAACTCAATTTATTAAGACTTAGGGAAATATTCACATATTTAAAAATTAACAGTAATTATATACTTAAAGAATATTTTGCAGTTTTTCATATAAAATATACAGATCTGCCCTGATAACATTATGGCAAAATTATGAAATTTATGTGAGAACTCCCTAAAGCATGTAATCACAAATTGAAATGATAACAAAAAAAAAAAAAGCAACCTACATTTTCAGTATATATCAACTTAGGTTTTATTGATGAAAAAAATAATAAAAATAAAATAAATAACTTGGTTTTCCTTTTTACTCATGCTCCCAAAGAAGTGTTGGAAGATGTTAAATATTGAGTAAAATAAAATGTAAACAAAGTACATTTTTAATCTATAATTTTTTTTTTTACTGATAAGTACTTTCAAAGCACCTCTTCTATTTCCAAATTGTGTTCAAGAAGGTCAAAGCAGCAAAAAATAAAAACAATTTTTATGAGAAATAAGTAAATAATAATTTTATTAGCATTATTCACCAGTTCAAGAGCAGCCATCCAATTCAAACCAGTCTTTTCTAGCAAAGGACCAACTCCTAAGTCAAGGTAAATAGATTTCTCATTATCACCAACAAGGTAATCAATATTCAACCTCTTCAAACCTGAAATACAACAAAATTAGCAATATATCAATAGAATATACAATAAAATTTTGCCAAGATATTGCTAAATATATTGGTTTACTTCAACTTGTATTTCCTGAACCACGTGAAGTCAACTTGGTACCGATATTTAAACTTCTAAAGCTGAACAGATTGACTTCCAAGTAATTTTGTTGGAGTGGTAAACACTGAGTAAATCCATTTTCTTGCTTGTTGGCCTCAATGGAGGTTCTACCCTTTGAGCTGTCAGTCTTAGTCATTCTCTCATAAGATGAGATTATTTCATCAAATTCTATATATCTTTATGCCAAGTTCCAAATTAATTTCTTCTGTTTTTAAAATTCTTGTTTATTTTGAACTTTGCTGTCTTCATTAATAAGTTAAATGTCAGATTTATTTTTATATTCATGCATTCTTAATTTTTTTTTTCTCTTTCCTTTAACTTTTACTTTTGTGACAGTGAAGGGATTATAATTATATTTTTTAACATCTATAATATTTTCTCACTCACACTTTGTCTCAGTTCATAATTTTTAAGTGGTGTTGCACGTGAAACCAGAAATAAAAAAAAGTTCCCTTACTCCTGCAAAAACTTTCATAGTTAAGAAGGCCAGCAACTACCAAGTGGATGGGTTGATAGATCATTATAATGCAAATACGTCCTCCAGATCTGGAAGAGGTCTCAAGAAAGGACCTAGGAATTTACAGATTTTTTGTAGTTATAGACATATAAGCCTAATCCCAGCCAAACCCAAGAGAGCTTGGGAGTACATAAGGGAGAGGTAAAATGAATGAAAGATCCATTTTGATTTGATTTTAATTAATAAATTAGTAAATATAATATGCTCTGGTTATTCAACTTGTGCCTTTGATAGACAGTGGTAGCAGGTCAGAATTGGGAAATTTATGACTATTTGTTTGCTTTAGTAGTTTCGGAAAGGGAAGATGGCCATAATAATGGAGGAGCAGATTCGTGTGAAAATACACATGCTTCTTAATTGCTTTTAGATATTGGATTGCTGTAGTGCACTATTTTATGGATTATTTGCTGCTTGCAGGGACTTGGATGGTTTGAGTGATTGTTGAAATAAATAAATATTCAAGAAAAGGCACAAGAAACAATATATCTAGGAAGGAATTTGTTTCTTTTAAGATGATTCACCTTCTTAGCAGAATGGAAATTGATAAAACTTTATTATTGGATTTTTTTTTTTTGTTGGGGTTCGGTCAAGGTAGATCCAAAAAATACAAATTTAAAAAATGTGAATTTTTTAAATTATCTGCCAATGTTTCGGCATACATTGTAAGCCAAGATAGCTGTTAAAGACCAGGGCTGTTGAAATACAATGTCATAAGAATAAAAAATAAAATAAATAAATGATTTACATTATTATTACATTGAATTGAAATTACAATAATAATGTAAATCTTTTAATTATTTGTTTTTATTTTTTTATTCTTATGACATTCTATTTCAACAGCCCTGAAGATGGCTTACAATGTAAGCCGAAAGGTTGGCAGATCATTTAAAAAATACAAACCCAACAAAAAACATCTAACAATAATATCTATGGTCAAAAACACTCCATTTGATAAAACTTTAAGACTTAAAAAAAAAACAGCTTTGCTCATCTGCTCCTGAATACGTCATACCGACAGTTTACATGTTTAATTGTTCAACTTATGGTAGATGAAGAACACTATCAGTTTGAACACTATAGTTTAATAGTGTTCAAAAATTATATAGAACACTATTAAACTATAGTTCAAGCTTTGTAGATCTGGGGAAGAATGAGATATGCTATGTGCTGGTATTTCAAGTAGTTGGGTTAATGAGATAATGTCCTAAAGTTTTGCTATTGGGGTCCAGTACTTTTCGTTTATTGTACTAAATATGTACTTCCTCCAGAAATTCTTAGATAAGAAGCAGCATCTACTGATGATTAATATTCTTTACAGAATATCCTGTGATAAATCACAAATTATGTGAAACAACCTCTGAACCCAGGTTAATTCAATTTCTTTTTTTAGAGCTATCCTTAGAGTTTACTACTTTAAATAGGGATCCAGTAGCACTTCTATGACTAAAACTCCAACTCCATAAATTTATAGTCTTTCTCACATTAGCTATGAGATCAATTTTTTTTTACTAACCCTTCAAAGTTCCGAAAAAAAAAAAAAAAAAAAAAAAAGGAAGTAAACACAGACCACATTTGAGCTTTTTTAATATTATTTATTTGATATTTTTGATGCATTTTAATATAGACCTCAGTTATGAAGGTGAGCCATTGAATTTTGAAATCGCTCAGCTGAAATAAATAAAGAAATAGTACGAAGCTTGGTGTTATCAATTTTAAGAAAACCTTTTCATCAGAAGTCCTACTTTCAGGGCCCAGTCTTGATGTGTCTATATCATAGAACTGATAGGAGTTTTGATGTCAGGATTTATTATCTCAGACAAATGTAAACTAATAACCTTTCACAACAAAGAACTATTATCAGAGTCCATAATTTTCCTAAATGAATTTTTTATGAGAAAATAAAAGGCTCAATTAATCATTAATTTAAAAATAAAAATCACAATAAAAGCATTTAATTTCATTCAGGTAAGACAGTGCATCTATTATAAATTGAGAGAGGTAAATCAAATTATTGTACTCAAATATAATGCACAAATTATACAATCATACAAAAAACAAAAGTACAGGACTGACCAATACTGGAAAAAGAAAAAAATGTTTCCTAAATAAATTTACTTAAATTAAGAAGGACATACCTTTAAATCAGTGAAAATCCTTGAAGCAAAAAAAGATGGCAAATGGTTACTAATATCTTATTCTAATGAATAATTTCTATGAATTAAAAAAAAAAAAAGTTAAAAATTTCAACTCAATGAAATTAAATTTGTATTAAAATTACCAGAAGAAGAATCAGTCTCCACTTGTATGGCCTTTATTATGTTAATATCAATGGGAGGAATTGAAACACCTTCAAACAGCAAAAATCTATAACATAAATTAAGTAATAAAATAAGATAAGGAATACACTAATAAAAGTATAAAAAACAAAATACTGAGCTCATAGTAGAATTATTAAAGTAGTAAAAATTACGAAATAATTATTAACAAAGCCAGTCAAGATTGATAGTTTGTTGGTAGAATTAATACCTCAAAAAATATTGAATGCATACTTCTGATTAAGTATTAATGATCTCGGTTGATGGTTGGTTGATCGTCGAGTATTGTACTGGAGAAATTAATAGGAGTTCTGGCTAGGATTAGGAAAATAAATACAATCCAATAATTTTGGAGTATGTTACTTTTCTAATCCTGACTTGAAACCATGATTAGTTTCTCCAGAATTAATGATTCCATAAGTCTCCTCAATTGTAATTAGAAATATAAGTACTTTACAAAAAAATAGTGTGTAAAAGAAAATAATAATTTTCTCACCTCAATAAAAAATGAAAAAGTTTTCCATCAAAATTAGTAATTAGAATATTAATAATTATATTAAGGAATACATATTTTAATTGTTTTAAAATTTAAATAAATTTTCTTATTAAAAAAACCAACATAAGCTTTTATTTTAGTTTTAACACAAAAGTTTTTACTAATAGTTTTATATGTTACGTTGGGAAGAAATTTAAAGTGGAAATTCTGCTAGCTAATGAATATATATTCAAAGTCCTATAAGATTTTAAATGCACACAGAAAATATTTACTGATAGAGAAAAACAATCTAGTTGGGATTGTATTGACTGTTATTACCAGCTTTTAACACTCTTTATCTCTTTTCTCATATGACTCCTCAATAGCAAGGAAAGTTTATATTTAATCTATAGTAATTCACTATCTGAAAGACGACTTTCAGTTCTATGGGTTTGTTCTTCTTTTGGATATGAGACACCAAGGCTACTTGCCTTGGGTTTTTTTCTTATTCTTCGATCACATTTTTGATTGCACATACAAAAAACTTTCTAATATGAAATGTGTGAAGATTTAGGATTTAAATTTTAAAATCTCTTTACATAATAGACTGGGTATTTATGTAGTTTTTCCATTTAATAGTAAAGGCTTCTGGAATAAATTCATTATATCTTTATAGATGTATTGTTATATATACTAAAACCTAAACAATTAATGTGCTCCTTTCATAAAAAAATAATAACTGAATTATATAGATCAAGAATAAAAGGGGTACTAATAAGTATATTTATAAGACCTTATGTATAATGGAATAAGGAGCACTCTCGATCGAATTAATATACTGATTTCATTAGATTGTAAATGACTGTAAAAGATTAAAGTTACTAATGCCATTAGACTTTCCTCCTAAGCTTGCCATCTGGTATTAGACTTTTCTATGAATGATTTATAATCAACAAGACCAGTACATTTAAGGCAGAAAATTGTAGACCCAACATTCTAATTCATTGCTTGCTAGCAAACTTACAAATTGGCTTTCTCAAGCTTTTCAGATTATGCAGAAATGTTTCTTTCCTAAAGGAATTAATTTTCAACTATTTAAGAGCAGAGATGCTTCTGTTCCTATTTGTGTATAGAATAATTCATCAGTTTGATAACATTATTGGATTTCTATTTTTTACAATATCAAGCAATTGTTTCATAAGTAATTATTCTACTGTATTTGTTCATTATTTAGGCTTCAAACGTTCCAAAATAAAATAAAGGGTTGCAAAAAAAAAAAAGACTATTTTTCAACCAAGCATTTGTATTATTACTTGTTTGATATAAAATAATTATACATTCCTTGAAATGGCTGTCAAGAACTCTTCAACTGCAATTTTAACTTATGCAAAAATATCAAATTTTTTCCCTTGAAGAAGATTGGCCATGGATCGAAACAAATAACCCAATTATGAGAGGTCTGGACTATATGGTGGATGAGGCTGGAGTTCGGACCCAATAAGTTCTTCAATATTTTCTTTGGCTCGACAGGAAGTGTGAGGATGAGCATTAATCTTGTTCAGAAAAATTTTTTTGGTTGATCAAAGTAAGATAATGCTTAGACAATTCCGCATATAATCTTTCCAGTAATTTCAATAAGCACTTGCTAGTGCTAGTCGCTACAATCTTTCAAGTAATTAGCGCTTGAAAATGCTAATTACAACTAGTAATTAGCACCTGCTAGTGCTAGTTTGCTACAATCTTTCCAGTAGTCGCAATATCAGAATTAATAAAGAATCCATCAGGAACAATTCATGTTTTTTTTATTTTTAAATTGCCTTCTTGCAAAACTGGAAAAGTAGTTTGACCATGATCTAGCCATTGCTTACAGGTATTCGAATTATGTCAATAAACCCACTTTTTATGATAGATGAGAATCTTCAATAAAATCTCATACAAGAAGTGTTTTTCAATACATTTTCACAAATTTCTAATTGTGATAATAGAAGAAATTAGAATTCTTCTGATTGCTAAGAAGTAAGTACATGAGGGACCAGTCTAATGCTCTTTTTGACTTTCTCCATGGAGAATAGAAAACAGCATCTTTCGGCAACCACACTCCCTGGCAAGTTAGTGGGTACTTGTGGACAAATTTGTCTCAACAGCTTCCTACATAACTTCATCAACTTTTGATGGCCGCCCGGAGCCCTTCTTCCTTTCCATCATCTCTACACTCCCACATTTTTCAAAAAAAAATACTCTGCAGTGTGCTGGTCAAGGACATCTTCCTCTTCATATTTAATAATGTCATGAGTTGCTTCAGCAGATGTGATTTTTTTTTTCAGTAATATCTTAAAATTATGAGAATTTTGTAGGATACTGTCATATTTATTCTTTAAAACAAATAACTAAACTCAGGTTTTTTTTTAAAAGGAATTTAAATGAGATTAACAACCTTATAAAACTCTCTAAAGGAATTATTAAGTATTGATAAGTATTAAATAGGATTAAAGCATAATAATAATTGAGAATACCATGATTTTTTTATAAACACCTTTAAAAGGAGGTTTACCTTTTCAAAATTATCATTTATAAGTCGCCTAAGGGTTTGAACTTATCATAGTGTTGGAAGCATTAGATTATTGCGGTGGGACAATTGTCAATTGCTAGAATGATATAGTTCAATTAATTTTTAACTTGAATTAAGAGGAATAAACTTTTGCAACAGAGTCATTATAAAAGTAATAAAAGGTATTCACACACAACTTGTGCATAAACAAATTACAAGTAACAAATAATGAAATAATATTATATATATATAAACACAGAAGCACATACATATGACAAAAATTAGATTTGAGGTCTGGTAGTTTTCCAAAGGAATACTATTGGATCCTGGTAACATTGAAGGACGATCTCTTATGAATAATGGTGATTTCTTCTCGGAGCTTGACTTGAAATATCACAGAGAAGGGGGGGGGNCACAACTTGTGCATAAACAAATTACAAGTAACAAATAATGAAATAATATTATATATATATAAACACACAAGCGCTCACACTTTTATATTTATACTTAACTATGGTCAGAAGAAAGTTTGCAGTGAAGAAGTTGGAATTCAGAACCAGTTCCTCTAAGTGGGTACTTAAAAACAGCACCTGTGCATAAATAACTCATAAAAACACATTTCAAAAAGATCATACCTTCTATTATCTGTCTTCATTGGTTTCTGTAAACAGAAGATCTGTTGGCGAGTGCTTTCGGACATTGTCCATCTTCTTGGCCGAATACATGTGTTCACTGTCACTGTCTGTATTCAAATTGAAGTTGACAAGTTGAATACAGACAGTGACAGGGAACACATGTATTCAACTTGAAGTTGACAACAAGTTGAATACAGACAGTGACAGGGAACACATGTATTCGGCCACGAAGATGGACAATGTCCGAAAGCACTCCCCAATAGATGGTTTATAGAAACCAATGAAGACGGATAATAGAAGGTATGATAGTATTATATTCATTGGTAGCGAAAATAACGTTTTAGAACATTTCAAAATGGTCAGGCTCTCACCGAGACACTGAAGTGAAACAGAATGGATATTAAAACAATTAGGAAGGAGAAATCTGGGCCAAATGTAACAGCACAGAGAACAAACATTTTAATATAATTTTTTTCATTTACAATTTTTATATATAGAGGAAAAATTCTATACTTTTAGTCATCCATTTGTTTAGTTTTTTTTCCCTCACCTCCAAATATTATCTTTTCCCATTTTTACTTAAAAAATAATTAGGTTCTCTAAATTTTTTATAATATAGGCTCTTATGACTTCTCTTTATTTTATCAAAACATTCCCTGCATAGGAGCTCAAAGTCAGAAAAGGGAAATATTTTCTCATACAGTTGAGTTTTATAATTATGTTCACACACTTAGGAATTTTGAAGGAAGAACGGATCCTCTACACATCTAAAGAATTGGTACTCCTGAATACGCACAACACAATCAAACAATTACAGAAACCAAGCAGAATGTTAAAAACCCAGTTATATGGTAGGACAGACCTGTTGATGGCCAGAATAGTAGAGAATGTTATCTTCTATCAAATGAATCTTCATAGTTTCATGCACTTCTGAGCAAATGGCTATAAACTGAACAAAATGAACCATTTATAAATTTCTCTTTGTTCCTTTATTTCACATGCTCAAGACAGGAGACATATCTCTACAAATTTTGTCTGTAAATCCTTTAAAGTTACTGGCATCTTCTAACAAAAAAACTCCACCCCAACCCTCACCACAAGCTCTTACAGTACTCTTTGGTAAAATTCCAAGTCAACCGATACTCCATAAAGGAAAAAAAAATTCACCCCTGATAAACCTCTACCTATCAAATTGCCAAGTATACTGGTAAAACCCATTATTGTAACATAAAACAATTTCCAAAATTTAAAATAAATAAATTTCAAATAAGGGCTATTTACATACTAATATTTTTTTAAATTTGAAAATCTATTTGATATGTACTTCAAATCATATTTATTTTTTAAATTTTAGAACTGTTTAAGGTTATTATTTTTGAGTAATTAATTACTTTTCTCAATTAATTTTCCTTGTTACTTTATCTCTGCTATAATTATTGCAAATAAGGGCTATTTACATACTAATATTTTTTTAAATTTGAAAATCTATTTGATATGTACTTCAAATCATATTTATTTTTTAAATTTTAGAACTGTTTAAGGTTATTATTTTTGAGTAATTAATTACTTTTCTCAATTAATTTTCCTTGTTACTTTATCTCTGCTATAATTATTGCATCTTTGCTCTAATTTTTGGAGAACTATACTTTACTTCTTTCAAGACTTTAATTTTGTTAAGAGCTTATATTTTAAACTAAATTAAATACACATTAAAAATAATGTGTTTTTCTTTTCACTGACTGAACCCTAAAGTACCTCTTTAAATGTTAATTTGAAAAGTTTTGACTGAGTTTGTGAATGTAAAATAAAAGAACAATATAAGAGTTTTAATATTCTTTCTTTCTTATATATAATGACCCAGAGGATACCTGGTTTCTTTTTTTTTTTTTTGTGGCACTAGAACCCACAGCCAAGACTCCTGGTTTGCTCCTGGGAATACCTAGCCCTTATAGGGTACCATTCTTCATTGAATAGGAAAAAACAAGGCTGACAGGAAGGTGAGGTGATCATAAACCTTCTCTAGTATGCCATAGATCGATAATAAAAAAAATGTGATCCCTCCCATCCCTAAATGTCTTTAATTTATTTTCAAACATTGAAGGGAAGGGGCCTAAGAAAAAAAAATGGAGACAGAAGTAGCAGACAAACCAAAGGTAATACAAAAAGTTAGATAAAAGAATAAAGAAGCGACTCTGTAACATAACAGAGACAAAATGAATGTGTTGGCCTAGCAATTTTTAACTAAAAACAATACAAGATATTATATATTACACCAAACACAAAAGTTATTTACCATTTAATAATAGTTTAAGATGCTTCTCAAAAAAGATGTTTTCTGATTTAGTAAGAGGCTCGCATTTAAGGCAAATTCTCACAGGATCAACAAAGCACATTCTGTGGAGCTCAATTTTGGATTTACAGCAACAATTACAGAATATATTCCCACATCTCCTGCAGTGGTGCTAAAAAATGCACATATACACATCAAAAAGTCATTGCATATACTAATGTAAATAACAAATAAGATGGTATGACATTATATAATGCATCACCTACTTTTCTTGTCGTAAAATTAAATCTTGCACTACAGTGGGTACAATTGAAGACCTGCAATTAACATTGATTTTTCAATAATAAGGATCCAAGAATAATAGGAACTCCATGTTTGTTTGTTTTTTTAGAAACTTCATAGACAAAACTATTATTTAAGAGCCAAAAGTAATGATTACCTCATTATCTGAAACCCAATTGGGCTCCTGAATTGTGAAAGGGCTCTTGCAGTCATCATTAGTTGAGACTATTTTCAGACCTGATTTGGAACGAATAAGTTTCTTGGAATTAAATACATCCATACTTCAGGATCCAGAATTCAAATAAGATTTTTAAAAGAACATATCTTGGAAGAAATATAAAATTGATATCATTATTTAAGGCACATCATGAAGACTTTCCACACCCAGTCAGATTGAGAAACCGCAATAGAATTTTATAAACATAACTTGTCAATCCCACGGTTATCAACAAATAGGGCCAAAGAGATTAAATTTAGATAGCGAATAGTTTTATCTCTATGTGGTCTGCATTTTAGGCATATGAATATTTGTTTTGTACTATTATTTTGTTAACATCAATAATGCAATCAAAAAGAGTGAAAAAGTAATTTTAATATAAACAATTTTTATATTTATTAAGACATAATGCAGTTTCACAACAATACATACTATCGATTAATTTTGAAAATAGTAGCGGCATAAATAGTTGACATATCATAATTATAGGATTTCTGTAATTTATTTTATAATTGTTGTGGTATATTGTTAGTTTGTTTGTGTTTGGTTGAACCTTTACTTTAGTCATTTTAACTAAACTCTTATTATATTGAAAGGACCTATTTTTGATTTTGATTTTTATGAATTTTTGTAATCACGCGGACTGTTTAAATTTGACATTAAAAAATATATTCTCCCTAATTTTTAAAATGTTTTCTTTGTGTTTTATTTTCTTTATGAATCTATGGTTTAAACTTTAAAAGGTTTAAGAAGTCATCAAAACTATTTTTGATTGTTGTACTAATTGCATTTCAAAGGCAAACATTACCTTTAAAACTATAACAGAAATATCTTTATATTTTCTTAATTATAATTCCTTCATATTTTTTTATTGGATATAATGTCTACCTTAAACACCTTGGTGCCCATAGGTGATATTTTACACGTCTTAAAAGTAATATCATGCAATGAAGAAGCCACAATTGATAAACTAATATTATTAATTGAACAAGATCTGAATTGTTTGGATAAACCAATTGAAAATTTAAAAGCCCTGAATTATTTTATGCTGCACATAAAAAACTGTAATGTGTCAATTGATTTATTTGAAAAAATTTTAAAATCCTCCTTGAATTTTTTGTGCAGTACTACAGCAAATCATTTACTTCATAATAACATTATTGGATCAATTTTAGACTCCTGCCTTTCAATAAATGACTTGACCTATGCAGAATTAGCTTACTCAATTCTTCTGAATTTTATTAATGACAAATTACGTTTTCAAGAATATTCAAAAATAGATGGTTTTGAAATTGATGATTCCTTAGTTCATTCCTTTTTAATTGCAGAAAAGTTGTGTAATTTAGAAAATTTAGTCATAAAATATTCGAAAAATTCAGATATACTAAGTTTTCAAAAAAACATTTTTTGTGTCATCACTGATTTAATATTATCACAACCCCTTGAAACATCTAAAAATGCTCTTATAAAACTTTTGCCTCAATTCATAGCCCTGTGGGATGGTACCTATTTAGCAAGTTTTTGGATATTCATCGAGCAGCTTGATAATAGGGAACATCTTGAGAAACAGTTATTTTATCTGTGCCTTCTGTCAAACAATTACATTTGTCTTTTAGATTCAACAAATACTTTTCCTGTTTATAGAAAGCCTAAATTTTGGGCAATAATACAAAGAGGTTTAATCAGTGGTCTTAACATTAATAGAAAGATGTCTTTGTATTTGCTTAGGGTTTATGTTTCTTTATTTCAAGAATCACGACTAAATTGTTATGAGGAAGATTTTTTTTGGAGCATTGACTCTGAAGACAATTTAAAGCTTTTTTGGGAAAAATTATTTTTACTTTTTGAAACTTTAGAAGAAAAACAAATACATGTAATTACTCCTGCTTTAAAAAGTTTGCCAGATGTGTATTTGCTTTGTAATACAAATTTAAAGACTTGCTATTCCTGGCTACTTTGCATATTTCAACGCATTTTATGTCACTCTTCTAGCACCTTGATCAAGTGGGGACTACAAGAATTCTCTACATTAAAGATGGATATGGTATTTTCTGATAAAAAGTGTGTGGATTTACTTTTTTCATTTTTTAGTTCTTTGAATAATATGTTTATATATAGTTTAAATCCTTTGGAAGAAGGAAGTCTTCAAAATTCTTTAGTTAAATGGTTTATTTCAATATCTGAATTAGATGCAAAAAATGCTTTTGAGATTTTATTAAAGGTTTTAGTGGATAGTACTTGGAGCCCTATACCATTGTACTTCATTTTTGATTCCTTGAGTAAAGTGTCCAAAAGGCATCTGTTAGACATAAATTGTTTGAATCTTATTAAGAAGATCTTATTAGAGACAATAAAAACTCAGTGTGTGTTTATCCGATCTGCTATTCAGAGCAGACTTCTCCGATGTATTACTGAGCTTGCTTTGAATGCTATTGACATATACACACTCATAAATATTTTAGGAAGTTTTAATGGTAAGGAATCTCTCCTTAGAGGTACTGGGACCTGGGACGGCTGTGTAGAATGGCTTAAAAACTCAACCAATACTAAGGCAGGTGCTGAATTGATTAGTCTCTGTTCTAAGAGACTCTTTACTAGTGAACAACCTTCTATTTCTATTCACTCATTTGCTAGAAGTGTAATTCTCTTTCTTGATGCAGGCATATTGAAGCCTAACTTGGAATTTGAAACATTTTTAAATTCAGTTTTTGAGCAGTTTCTTGACTGTGAAAAAAGAACATATGCATCTCATTGTATTCAAGATAATAGCTTAGAATTTATTAAGTACATTATTGATGAATCAAACATTTTTCTTTGTGATTCGGAAAAAGGGGGAATTATAGAATCAGTTGATAAAATACATTTTCTTTTATGCTACATGGAGTTACGACTTAAAAGAGGGACTATTAATAGTTTAGAATCAGTGAAATTATATGTTTCTGCTTTAGAGTCTATTTTTTCTCACTCTTCTCTGCTGAAAGATGTTGAATTTCTGTCATTGTACAAAACCTGCTTCCTTATACTTAAAAGAAAAGATATATCTTTCTTTCAAGAATTTTTGTCGTGTAAAATACTGTATATAATTTTTGAATTCATTGTTAAACACCACTTAAATGAAAACAGATTTATTGAGCCTTTTACAGAAAATATTCTTGATGACTTATTTATAAATCGTTTGTTCAATAAAGAGGCATTTCAATTTCCGTCACTAACTTCTGATTTAAATCATCGTGGAAGGTTAATGTCTGAAATTATGGAAACTTTATGGTCAATTTTTCATGTTTTCTTGTTTCACAATGTCAGTAATATTAAAAGAATTGTAAGTAAATTCGATCCTACTATGCTGATGGATAGTGCTCTAAATGGCATTTGCAAAGATGGTAAACAAGCTCTTGTTCCAATTCTAAAATCGTTTTCTATATTAATACAATATAATGAAAATAGTTATAAATGGTTGGAACTAATTAAGTTTTCATGGAATGCTTGCTTTGAATTGAGAAAGAGTGACTTATTCTGGCCTGCAATTACTGAATGGGTCAAAATGTCCTTTCAAGAGAAGATTTTACTCTCTGCAGATTGTTCTGAAGCTGTTAAAGAGGTAGAAATAAAATTTATTATTATGCTTTAGTTTTCATAATGTTTTTTATTGATGTTTACTTGAAGGCTTCTAACAAAATGTTTTATGGGGTTTATTAATTTCTCTCTAAAGTGTCATTATATTTAATATAAGTTAAGTTATTAAAGTTATCCTAAGTACTTTTTTATAATATTACAGTAATAATAGTTGAAATTTTGTCACAATAACTATTTATTATTAATTAAATTTTGTCCAACTATCTTAACCTGCTTCATATCATATACTTATTTCTAATGGAGAGTTTTTTTGACCACAGTTATTATTATTAGATTTTTTGTTGGGGTTTGGTTAAGGTAGATCCAAAAAATACACATTTTTAAAATTTGTATTTTTTGGATCTATCTTGACCGAACCTCAACAAAAACATCTTATATTTCTAAGTTTAATAATCCCAATAATTCATCCTTGATTGATAATTATCACTATTACTTGGTTAATCTAGTGGATGGTTTATCTGAATGCAGATTTAAGCTTTGCTAAAATCTGTGGATAGACTTCTCCCTGGCCCCCCAGAAAGATTTTAATTTTGTTTAAAATAATTTTGGAGGTAGAAAAAGCAGGTCACTCTTTGGTGAAAGAAATTAAAGGAAATGAGTTTAGGCTATATCATATTTTCATTATAAAATAGATGAGAGATTCAGTATTGTCATTGCTCCTACTTATACCACTATTGCTAAAAACTTGAGTTTTGGTTATATAATTAGAAGTCTCACTCTGGAATGACTAATTCTTCATTTCAGACATGATTAGATTACTCTAGTTTTTTAAAAATTTATATTTTGCTAAGTGAATTCTCAAGATTATTTAAAATATCTATAGTAACATTCCTAAGCGTTTGACATTCTTACTAATTTTTTTTTTTTTTTTTTTTGTAATTTAGTATTCAAAGGAAATCATAACTATGGGTGAAGAATTGACTGGACTAGTTGATATTTTGATGAGCCACTTATGCTACATAAATGTTCCTTTAGAATTCTCTTTTATAGTTACCAATGGACTAATATTTGGTTCTATTGCAAGAAAAGATAAAAGGTATGTAGCTAGGATTAATTTTTCTTTATATAATAAAGTTTTTTATGATTAGATAACGTAAAATGGATAAGTGCTATAAAATCTTATATAATAATGCACTATGAAGTTTTGTTTAGAATAAATTTCTTTAGAAAAATGTACTATGCTAATTAAATAATGAATAATTTATTTTATAAAATCGTTATAGATATATTTTTCTTTGCCTCTGTAGAAGCTCACCTGGAACATATGTCCACAAAAATCTTGGAATGGGGAGGGGGGTTAACCCTATAGATCCCCTGGAAAAAAAAAAAAAAAAATCGACTAGGAGGATGTATCACTTTATGTGAAGTTAGAGAGGCTTACTCTACTGTGCAGTACTCTTAAAGTTAATGAGCTACTATCAGCTGATTAATGGGCCATTTATTTTCAACCATTAATTTTATCTCTCCGAGTAGGACTTGAAGATAAATTAGAAATATTCTCAAAATAAAACAGCTAGTAGCAGAATTTCTCAATAAAATGTGTTAGACATTTTTTAAATAAAAGCTATGGCAGGATTTCCGGCATGACCCCTAAAAATTCAAAGCTCTTTCTATGTTGAAAATTGAAACAATAAATTTGTTGGCTGAATTTTCTTTTCAGCTATAGGAATTTTAGATGGAGAAATTATTGTTAAACTGAACATGAGTGTCAGCTTTGCTGAAGTCTTCTCATTCCTGCCCTAACTGAGAAGAAACTTTTTCCCAGATCTTACGGTGTAATTAAGTATGGCTGGGTTAACTTTCTTTTAGTTTTAACAAAAGCTCACTTCAACATTTCTATTGCAATAGTATTATACTAGTCTAACTTTTATGCCCTAAAGTATAGGCAGCCTGTAGTGGCTGATATGTTTTAATGATTGAATTATGTTTTCTAAAGTTGGGCTATTTGTCCATTAGATGCCTTGATTTAGGCCTTTTGCTTCTATGTTTCTTTGATATATNTTGAGACTGACATCTAAATTTAAAACAGCCAAAACTCTGAATAGGGTCATGTTTATACTCTAGTACCTACCTTAATATTAACAAAATCAAGCTTTTATGCATTCCGGCTGTTCACACTTTTCAAAAGTTAAAATCAATGCTTGAGTTAGTGTTTTATCAAGAACCACTCTTATTCAAAGAATATGAAGATGGGGTGAATCTTTTAAAAGACTCGATATCACCAGATGAAGAGAACATCCCTTGTAAAATTTATAAAGCTGGAGATTAATACCTTTCCAAAAAAATTGTAATAAAGTATTACAAAATGGCAAAACAAAGAAAGTCAGCATTGCAGTTGATCTTGATTAGTTACTTTTAAAAATGTAAACTTATTACATGGTGGATTGAGACCCGATTGAGGCCAAACTGATTAAATTTTTAGGATTTGGCAATTCCTCGGGAAATGTTACAATTATGGTATATATGTGAATGAAATCTTCTTCAATTTTAAACAGGCCTTTGATAGGGTTGATAGAACCCTATAAAAATATATTAAATTAATTTTTCCTAGGATATTATGTAAATGAAGACATTGAAAACTGGTGGCCCCATCAACTTTTTTTATCAGGTAGCAGTACTACCACATATTCAATTCTCTGTTCACAATGCATTATATCAACTGACATTGCAGACCATGTTCATTTACATTATTCACCATAAAATCATCGTTCCAAGCTTATGAGGATGTTTTAAAAGGATAAAAAAGAAAAGTTAATGTCATTAAAGAGGAATTAAAGGGATCATGTCCACGAAGGTTTAAATGCCCATGAAAGCAAAAATAATATTTTACTGTAGTTGTTCAGAGAGGAACAGCTAACTTAAAGGAATAAAAAATGAACAAAGATGATCTGGGACAACGATGATTTCATGGAAAGATGAAGGAACATTTCAAAGATCTTATAGAAGTAAGGGCTGTAGATCAGAATTAGGGAAATACATACATTTTAGTTTCAGGAATGAATTCCCGACAATCCTCTCTTCATAATCATTTTAGATTATGAAGAGAGGATTGTCGGGAATTCATTCATGGCAGTTGAAGAATTAAAAACTAATTTGTAACCAAAAAAGTTAGTTTTTAATTCTTCTACCACCATGACCGAATTCTCGACAATCCTCTCTTCTTAGAACATGGTGGTTAACAATTCATTCCATACTAAAATGATTATATGTGTGAAAACCATGAAAACATACATGCTGAAAGAGGAAATGCTTCTCCATCTTCTGAATCTTGCCTAGAAACAGAAGAAAATATCTAAGCACTGAGAGGACGGAGTTACTGTGTCTATGTATAAAAAAGACATGAGAGGGATTGTAACAACCTAATTGGGTTGTATCACTATTTGGAGGGCCTATTAAGATGTATTCAAGGCTTCTAGAAATGAGATTTAAGAGATCAATTTAATGTGAGACCAAACATTAAACTTCTTTAGAGAAAAAGAACCCCCCAGTATCTGATATTTTTTATGTGACAAATCATATTTAAGTGTCTCAAGAAGGGAAAAGTGCTTATCTCATACTAAGTCGATTTACACATTTAAAGAAGTCAGATAGGTCAATATATTTAAGACACTAAATAAGAAAGAGAAGGCAGTGTGCTTACCCAGGCTATTGGTAGTTTCTACCTTAAAACCAGAAGCCTTATTTGAATACCAAAACATATCTAATTAGAATTTGAGGCAACACAAGACGTATGACAAGGGTGCAGTTTAAGCCCTCTTCTATTCATGCTGGATCTAGATATGGCTCTAAAATGTACAAACAGGAGGATATTGAGCTTGGAGAAATTGGTTTCTGGCTTTTCATAGCAAACACTAGAGAAAGACTGTGGTTGGTTCAAAATGGACTGAAGCCAAACATTAACATTTTTCCTAAAGGGTTTTATGATTAGAAAAAAGAAGGAGAAAAAAAAAAACTTTAACAAAACTAAATAGAAAATATATATATATAG
>KZ807851.1:94766-121442 GCA_000696205.2 Oncopeltus fasciatus
TCTGGAACAAACTCTCTCTCTCTCTCTCTCTCTCTCTCTCTCTCTCTCTCTCTCAATATATATCGAGAGAGAGAGAGTGAGAGAGGTATATGTTCATATATAATTATATATGAACACAGATGATGAATGCAACTAAGCCTATTTTTGTAAGTTTTATTTTGTTTTGTTTTTAGCCCTGAAGATTTATTGCAGTATAAGCCGAAATGTTATCAATAGGAAAAATGTTCAAATAATAGAGATACAATTAAATAATTAAATAGATACAATAAATTAAAATTTGCTCTGTTGCCTAAAGACCAAGGCCTGACTAATTACTTTATAGAGAAGTAATAAATTTTTTTAGTTTATTTTTAATTTATTTGCTCAAGAAATTGGTTGTGGTTTATATTGCCCAATAGCAAGTGATTTTACTATTTTAAGTTTACAAATTCATTCACATGTGATGTGTAACAAGGTCATAAATAATAATGATTTGCTCTTATTTTGTACTTCAGAGTTTAATTCATATTGATTAAACCCTTTTAAATTGAGCAACTCAATGTGTAATATAATCTATATTAGCAAGGATTTTCACATTAAAAAGATGTATTAATTATTGTTTAATAATTACTTTTTCAATGAAAAGATAACTGACCCTGTTTGGATCGTGAACATTTATTTTTTTCAATGAAAAGATAGCTGACCCTGTTTGGATCGTGAACAGTTGTCTTTTTCTTTTGGGCATAAATAATTTGCTAATATATTCAATTAAATAATTAGAGATTTCATATTAAACTCAACTTTAAATTATATAAAATTATTATTATTAGTTTCCATATGCTACCATGGAGAGTAACTTTTAATGGAGTATTACATTACATTAACATTACTCACCCAGGCTTTCTAACTTTCTTGAAGTTCATTAAGCTCTGTTTCTTCTTGTGTTCTGTCAAAATATGTACTAATTTTTTTCTGGGAACCCTACTTTGATATATCAGTTGATCTCTAATTGAGCCACTTCGGAATAAACCTTATCGACTTCACACAGATGATTCCGCTGGAGTAGCCATGGGATCCAGAGGTTCCTATGGTATGCCAGAAAAACAAGTTCTAAATCTTCTCAGGCTTTTCCCTTCCCAATCTTCACCATTGACTTGAGCAAATCCGATTATTTGAGAATGGGGTAGCTATTTTGCACTATTTAGCATTCTTTAGCAAACCACTCAATTTCATAACTTAAAATTTCTACCATTGTTGCAGTGAAAAATTAGAGGTACATCGAATTTAGGGGTCTGGATTTTTTTAAAGTAATCAATGAATGAGTGGACATACTGTTCATTTTTTTTTTAATCAATGAATTTTGTGTAGAAGTCAGCCATAACTAGTGAATTTTGTTGATAGTTTACTTTAGAATACTAGCTGAAAGCAGTTTTAGGCCTTTGGGAGACTTGATCAGTATTAAGGGTTTCAGAATTTGCTGATAATTTTCAATATGATGAAATTTTGTTTTTCATTTCTTATGATCCCTGGTCACCAGATAGAATTTCTTGCCAGTTCTTGAATTTTTCATTCTCCTCTGTGCTCCTCATATAATTTTTCTAATATTTACTTTCTAAGTTTATAGGCAGAGAAAAACTAAACTTAGAGCAATTGCTATTTAATGAAATAGAACACTGATACATTTACATAAATACACTCCAAAAAATCTGATGGACTGGATGTGAATCATTGTCAAGAAAAGACAACATATAGTTCAGACAACATTTAACACATCATTGGAACCAATTTGTTATAGGAAAGAAAGTCAGACAACTTATCATTGACTTCCCTGAGCAAGTCAGGGTTAAAGGAAAGTTTTTTTTTTCCTTTTTTATACACTGTTCAGTTGCCTTGCACTGACTGAAACATCAGACGAGCAAGCCAAGGAAGAGTAATATGATTTATAAATTAAAACTATTGAAGTATCCCCTTGATCTGACAAAATAATTATTGCAGGTACCTTTAATATAAAGGTTTACAAGGAAGCAATCTAATTTTCAACAATTGATAAACATAATCTGCATGAAGTTGATTATGAAAAAGGCTGTAGAATTGTTAACTTCCATATGTTACTAAACCTTGTTGTTTGCAGCAGTCTATTCCCTCATAGAAGAATCCTTGGGATATGAACATCACCCAATGGGAAAATCAGTCAAACAATTTGATCACTTTCTAATGAGTGCTAGGCATGGATCTGTCCTGAGTCTTCTGTGGTGTTTAGAAGACTCATGGACCCTGCTCAGAGTTTGAAGATGGAGGATGGAACCTGGAGGATTTAACCGATTAAACTGACAGAAACTGCTTGAGTAGAGTTGAGTAAATTTAACTGGAACCGTATTTTAGTTTTTGTATAAAACCTAATTATTGTCTCTGAGCTATGAATTGTCTTTAAATTTTTTGTAAATTCTTAAATTAGCTTCCCAGTTTCATATTTCATCACACCAAATTTTTCTTTTTAATCCTGCAGTCTGAAACATTTTCTTGCTCACATTGCAACCATTGAAGTAAAATGCCTTTAACTTAAAACTCAAAAATAAACAAAAATTACATTTATTTAAATAATAAATTTACTTCCTTCATTTACTTTCCTCTAGTTTCAGTGTATTTTATGATAATACATCTGGTGTGAAGAACCCCTTCTCTGGAGTTTCACCTTAAAATTAATTTAGCTAATCACGTCTTAAATATTTCCAGTCAAAGACTCAAATCTTGAATTGATTTTTCCTATATATTAAAATTAAAATTTGGGCGGTTTATAGTCGAGGAGCACAGTAAAGATGGTTTGAATTAAAAAGTTTTGGAACTTTCCTCAAGTCCATGGGATTCTTAATCTTTCACATTCTCTATTGGAATATCTCATTTTGGTTTCTTTGAGAACAAAATATTTTAAATATTCTGGAACAAAATATAAAAGGTTTCCTTTCTAGAGCCAAAGTTCCTGTTCCAGAACAGCCCCCAAACCAACCTGACTACCATCTACAGATATTCTTATTGTTATTGGCCAATAAATGCCAGGACAGAAGCTGAGCATAAAAGCTTTTTGATTTTATTAAAATATTCTTGAATGATATCCCAAGCCCTTTCTGTATCTTTATTTAATAATGTCCTAAGGGAAGGCAAAACCTCGATAATTGCAGTGAGAATTTATAATATTTATATAATATTAGTTCACTATATCTAGAACTCTCTTTATGTCAGAAACATTTTTGACAGACATTCTGCTGACCATGTCCATCTTTTTTGGGTCTTTAGGTATTCCTTTTTTGAAATTTTATGGCCAAGAAAGAAGACTTTATCTATGCCAATTATCTTGATTCAGAATTATGGGTGTATTCCCTTAAACTATTTAGCACAGAAACTGAACATTTATATTACTCTTTTGATGATTGATAAAAGCATCTAACAATACCTTCAAGAATCTTGGTTGTTTTTTAGTAGAATATTTAGTTATCCCCATTGGTAGTTTATTGAAGCAAAATAAACTGAAGGGTGTAATGAGGGTAATTAGATGTTTAGAAATCTTGTGTAGAGTGAGTTAATAGTATCCAGTTTTACTTTTAATCACCCACACTCATAAACACAATACATACATACACATTATGTCGGTTTTAGTTGGTCATAATTTTGTAATATTGGCATAACTTACCAGTTACTTTCTATGTACTTTACTAGTTTGATAAGAAAATAAGTGAATAAAAATTTACTGATCATTTTTGCTTTCTCTTTATTTTTAGGCAGGGAATGAACGAGTCGGGTCATTATGCTCATTTATATCAATAGCCTTTCATTTGGCTGTTGTATTGAATGATGAAGACTTTTATAGGAAATGTTTTGAAAATATTATTCCTTGGTGTATGGCACAGAATTTTAACATTCGTTTATATTCTCAGGTAACAACAATTTTTTTGGTTTTTTATTATTAGGTGTAATAGATAGCTAATAAGGGTTTTTAAGCTACAAATAAGAAATTCTGATATCTAAATATGGTACTTTGCTATTCAGGTAGAATGAGCCTAATGAAATTGGGCCTCTAGTAAATCTATAACTTGATAGAGAATGTTATGATTTCAAACATTCCTCCACTGACAGATCCAATGTAATCTACAAAATCCCAACCATCAATCGTAATTATTGCCAACGACATTGGATGGATAAGAAAATCAATTAATAAAATAATTAACAACAATTAGAATGAAATAAAAACAAGAAAATCAGTTAGTTCTCTCTAAAGAGTATGACATTCTCCCTTCCAACAAAAGAACCCTATATTGAAAATGCCTTTTATTTGAGTCCATTCACATGCTCCTAGAAACAAATTCTATTTATTAATAGACAAAAACTACTTTTTTTCCACATGCAAGAACATTTTAAATATTCTTAAACCCTAATTATTGTATCAATACTTTAAAGTTATTGTCTTCCTAGCTCGCAAGTTCCTCGAACATACTAATCATGATTCTACTGGTCGTTTATTCTTTCCAAAGGTCTTGTGGCCTTTACACTCAAAAGCACTGATTTTTTTCTAATAACTCCCTTACTAACCAGGCCTCCCACCATATATTCTATTCCTTTTAGTTTTCCCTGTTCCAAAATCATATATTAACTTTTCAGTCATGAGGCTCACATAGTGCAATTTTTTCTTTCATTATCTTTATAGCTATGTGCACATTTAAGGTTGTAATAAAACACACATAAATTTAATACACACACACAAATATATATATATATATGTGTGTGCTTGTTCATATGAGCTGACTAACAAATGAGCTCAACTTGTATTTAATGGATAAGTACGTCTAAGATGGTATAGCAACTTAGTAACTAAAACCAGTATTTTCAACAAAAATTTTAGCGCTCAGCTTAAAATTGATACTGACAATGTGAAATTCACTATTTGGTAGATTTTGTCTGTATTTTAATCCTTATTTATTCCAAAACTAGTTAAAATCATTACATGTTAAATATGTGACAATTTTAGAAAGTTATAAAATTGGTATTTTTTTTTAGGGGGAGAAGGGATTATTTAATTCAAAGTAACCTATATAAGAACAAATATTTTATTTTTAATATGTCACTAGGCAGGTTATATGAAAGTTTCCGTGCACTTTTAAAAAAAAAAGAAAAATTTCATGTAATGGCAAAAAATATAAATGTTCATTCCTTTATATAGGGATGGACTTTTGTCCCAGTATTTTCCATTTAGAAAGGCTACAATGAAAGTAAGGCTCTTAATTTCACTCTCTTGTTTTACAATATTATTATGGTTTATTTTTCCTAGGTGAAATCTTACAATCTTCCAGAATATTTAAAAATGATGAAAAGTTTTGGATATGCACTTGTTGGACTTGAGCAAACAACAGGAAGTGTATCTTTAACATCATACAATTTCCCTCGAGATTGCATTCTTCTATTGGGGTAATACAATGAATTCTTCTTAAAAAACTTTATTTATTTTTATCATTCATTGTCTAGTAGTAGTTAGCCAGATAATTTCAGGCATTTTCCCTTCTAATATATATTGACTGATATGTAGATTTTGTTGGCTATGGTCAGCAAATATAATTTCATTTTTCCGTGTACCCATATACTTATAATATACTTATATTGATTCAAGAAATTTTAAGAAAATATTTTACAGAATTGAAATGTTTTTATGATTACTATACTTTATTTATGGCAAAACAATAACGGTATGGTGAGAATTTCAGAAGTGTTCTTCTACTGTTCTTCTTTTCCTTCCCCATAGAGAGTAGAGGGCGACTAACAGTATCTTTTGATACACCACATTCCCTGACAAATTCGCAAGTACTTATGGGGTGTTTGACTCAACAGCTTCCTGCAGAATATCAACAATATCCATTGATGGTCCCCTGAAGCCCTTTTGTTGTTTCTGTATGAGCCCTATGTTGTCGTATCTCCACTGCTAAGTTTTCAAACCTACGCTGCCTTGTGAGCTAGGTAAGGACACCTTCCCCTTGATGTTTAATAATTTCACAAGTTGCTTCATCAGCTGTTAAGTTTTTTCCAGTAATGTCTTAAAATTATGAGAATTATATAGGACACTGGCATGTTTCTTTTTTAAAACAAATAACTAAACTGAGGCTTATTTGAATAAGTCGATGGGATTAAACAAACTTAAATCCTTTAAAGGGATTATGAAGTATTGATAAGTATTAAAACATTTACACTCCTTTGAAATCTTGAATTTAATAGAACATTCCTTCCTTTTTTTTTTTTTTTTTTTTAATTTTTATACACAAAAGAAAAAAAAATTAAAAAACCTTTCTTCTTAAAAAAAAATTATTTTTTTCCTTATTTAATTTTTAAATTACCTTCAGGGAAGGCATCCACCATTCCTCCCTTCTCGTTATTATTACTTACTTACTTCCTTATTAGATCCTTCCTAGTGTTTTACATAATAGTAAGTGGGATTATTGTGATCAGGATAAAGTATTAATTACCATTTAAATTAAATTAAAATTAATTTGAATAATAATTGTCAGGCTGATAAACAAATAATTTGTGAGTATACTTCATTTTAAAATTTGTGAATTCTTCATTTTAAGTTCTTTGTTTTTATTANTTATGCACCCTTCTATATTGTTATGGGCCACGCCACATAAGATAAATTTTAGTTTAATCAAGATAAATTTAAGTTAATTTATTATAACAAATAATTGCTCCTAGAAATTATAGCTAACACTTGTAACTACTGCTCTTAATAACTAATGCACAAATCAATAAAAAATATAAATGACAGCTAATTACAGATATGTACAACTAAATTAAATGTGCTTCTTTACATGAGGCCTCAAAAGAATTTGCTAATTACTATATATATATTACTAACAGCATTTTGGAAGTCTAGGAAGTGGGATCAGAGAAAATATCGTACAAAAATCTCTCATGAGAACGACCCCAATAGCTTCATGGCTTCCATATTTGCTAAAATGTAAAAGATTTACTGGTATTCTTGATCCCTCTGATCTAATATTATTTTTCTCCGGGCATATGAATATTATGCTGATGCAGCAAGTTCACTTATAATATAAGCAGTTTTGAGCAGAGTTTCTTGACAATATGAGAGTTACATCCAAGGGCAGCAGATGTCATTATAACCTTAAAATTGGTAAGTGGTCTTGATTGGCTTAGATATTAATCATTGTGATGCTTATAGGTTGAATTAGATTCTGTAATTGTTGGAAACTATAAAATTAATCTTAATTGTGAATATATAGGCCAATTTCTTATTTATTTTTTTTTTATAAGTGTTTATTTTTCTATGATAATTATTCTGGGTTGACTTAGTCAACTTATAGGGTAAAAGTATTTTATTTCCCTGTATCATTCAGTTAGCAAGATTTTATTTTATTTTTCTTATCTTAGAGAAATTAACCTGAAATAAACAGAAATGTTTTACAAGTTTTTTGTGTTTGGATGTAAATCTAATTATATTAAAATTGTATTATTTGCTACATTTATTCTATTTTGTATGATTTTTTTTTCTTTTACAGAAATGAAAGAGAAGGAATTCCTGCCAATCTAATCCCTTTAATGGATTTTTGTGTAGAAATTCCTCAAATGGGTGTAATAAGATCTCTTAATGTACACGTCTCTGGTGCACTCTTTTTATGGGAGTATTCAAAACAACATTTACTTGTTCCTTCTAATGTTTAGAATGAGTAACTTCTCATTTTGGCTTAACAGAAAAATTGTTCCCTGAATTCTTGAGCCTCCATTTACCATCATTGTGTTCAACTGTACCCCTCGTCTTTCGTAGGAGATCGATGGTCATTATCTTATGTAAATGTTCATCAGTTATCTGTTACCACTGCTAGATATCATGCTTACTACACATTCAGCAGATGCAGTATTTAAAATGAATAAATTCTTGTAATATTAGGGCTATTTGTACAGACTGTGCTATGTCAAATGATGTAAGTTGTAATTACTTATTTCAAAAACTTATTTGACATAGATTTGCTTATCTAAACTGGAGTGTCTCCTTACTTTAGTAAAGTCGCAGTCAAATGTTATTGAATGACAAATAAAAGGGAAGGCTATTATAAGTTTTTATGTTTCTTATCCTTGTGTGTCAGTTTCTTCAACCTTGCTATGCATTATTGTTTATTTATTAAATAAAACTGAAATAGCACAATTATAAAAATATATTGCCGAGAGTAACTAGAGAAGGCAAAGTTTCCTATTAGAAATATTTTTTAGCAAACAAGATATGTTTCATACCACATATTTTGAGGACTTTGTTTTCTCACTTCTATTTAGTATATTAAAAAAAAAGAAGATAATTCTTAAGTAGATGGCAGTAGTTCCTTTAGCAAATATCACATTTTCATTAATTTGCATAATTAATTTTAATAATCTAAACTTCTGCTGGTTTCAAGAAATATTTATGATTGAATTGCATTGTCTATGGGTTAAAAAGAAAATTTTATCATATCCATATTTTATTGCTATGCCAAAATGTTGACTATCTACTTCAATTTTCTTTTTGATCAACTAGAATGCAGTGATTCACTTGTCAAACTTACCAAAACTCATGTCCTTTAGCTTCATCTGTTTCATTACAATATTCTTTAAAATATTTGTGGGTCATTCGTTAGATTCACTGTATCATAAATTAATCAAAATCTCATTATTTGATTGCCTTAATCAATAATCTGTAATCTACAAATTAAAACAAGATATTAAATTAATTTGTACTTAGTAATTTTAAGATAAAATGTTAAAAATAAAGACAAACAAAAAAAAAATTAAAACTAACACACATGCAAAAATAATATTTTTAACAAATTTCTTAAAGTTGAGCCACAATAGCTCTCATGATAATGATTCTGTTTTATTCTCTGACATTTCTCTTTACTTTATTGCTTGAACGTTTTTTCTTAATTTGTTTCCAGCACTTATTCTATGCGTTAATATGAGCATATTAATGACCAATATTTGGTCAAAGAAGATTTAAGAAGAAAAACTCTTTTCTAAAAGAGAGACTTGAATTTATTTATTGTTCGTTTTTTGTACAAGATTTTTCCTTAAATATCTCCAATTGTACCTAAAGTATTGATGTGCTTTTCATACTATCTCTTTTCCATCTTCAAACATATACCCTATATGCTTTACTTTTATCCTTTCTAGTTGCTCTTTAGAATGAACAGTAAGAGGATGAAATATAAGTTTACGTCAATTAGTCTCCATTTTATTTGATTAAAATAAATGTTTAAGGCAATAAGAGAAGAGATGAGTGTACCTACTTTGAGTTTTCAGATAATAAGATTGAGACAAATTAGGCTTACTAAGACTGTTTAAGGACAGAAATAATTTAATAATGCTTTAGTTGCTTGGGAACCCAAATGATTTATAATGTTTGAAAAAGTTCTAAGAGAAAAAAATTTCAATGATTGAGTAGCCAGGAAAAAACCTTTCATTAGTTAAGCTAGAAAAATAAAAGTATGAAATTTGCAAAATTGTTTCCATGCTGACTTCTTTTTAAGTGATGACAGTAAATTATCATACACAGCTCAAATGGAATGATAGGATTGTGAAGGTGACAATGAATGATTATGAAAGATAGAATGTAGAGGTGGATTTGTAATGAATCTGGGCTCGAAGGACTCTTTGAAAATATCTTTTGTATATTCCTTATATTGGTGTAATTATAGCTTTTTATTATTCTATCAATAAACAATGGGTTTCCTCTCTTTGACATGGTAGACACATGATAAATAACTCTTTACAAAATTAAAGTAAGATAAAATTCAGATCAGAAATCTATTAATATTAAAACTTTCTGTTTTACAATAGTGCTAAAAAATTAAAAATGCTTTCATAATCACCCAATCTCAATTCAATCAAAAGTTTAGGATCATTATTGAAGTGGAATTGATAAAATAGGGTTTACATGTTAATGATTAAAAATAATCCTGGAAGCACTAATACTACTTCTAAATTAATTGAATCCATAAAGAATAGTTTGAATGAGATTACTAGAGGAAAACATTGAATGAGTTTATTGAAAGAAAAGGTTATGCTAGTAAATATTGACTACTCCTTACATTCACCTGGAAATTGTTAAAATTATTTTTATGACACTACTATTTAAAAATAATTTTCAAGTATTATTAAAAAATAATTATTTCAATTGTGGATTTGTTTCTCTGAAATAGGAGATACCGGTTAAGGCATCACAGTTGAGAAGCCATGAACACTTCTCGCAACAATTCTCTTATTGACGCCCATTGTTCGCGGTCCTCTCTATGGGTGTTAAGCGTTCGCTTACAGTAGAAGTTGAGTGTCCAGTGCAGAGAGATATTGTTGCGGCCTCCTGGAAGAATGAGGGGTCTGTTGACTGACAGCCACATAGGAGAGCACCATTGAAAACCTGGGTCAGTCTGAACTTGGGAAGGGTCAAGTTACACAAAGCTCACAGAACTTGTGTGACNAAATTATTTATTTTTATTGATTATCGCTGGTATTATTTTCCCAGATAAAGTGTATTATATATAAACATTGAATGCCATGTGAGTGCTATACTTCTTACAAATATTGCTCAACGAATATAATTTGAATGAAGGTAGAGCTCGTCTAACAATAGAAAAAAAATCAATATTCAGGTAACATAGTTTTAGTTATAATAATTAGTTTTAATTATTATATTTTGAATTTTTTTAGTGTGAGTTGATCACATCCTGTTAATGTGATCAGCTTTTTTTTTATTTGTTAATTTCTTTATGTGTGTAGTTTTTATTTTTATTTCAATTAAGCTTACAACAAGTCTCGACTCCAATTGATGCCATTTGTTAGTCCGTGCAGCTACAGTGGATCTGGTCTCTGTTTATGTAATCTGCTTGAACATGTCTATCCTTCATTTTTTTTTCTTTAGCATGTGCATAACAGAAACAAAATTACTGTAAACAATGATTTCCCATCTATCAGAAGGTGAGGCTTCAAGAGTGACCTGAGACTATCTCTCAAGACAGTGGAGTTAGAGCAGAGGCATATCTGATCACTAATTCACATCATTTATATGAACTGATTTGATATGATCTGATCCAGTTCAGGAATTTCTTTTTTGCTGACAGACTTATGTTATTTTTTTTTTTTTTTTGTTTATTCATAATATACTTTTAGTTTAATTTATTAAATAGATGTAACACCCTCCAATGAAACCTATGAGGCATTTGACATTCGGAGCAAGTAAATATGATAGTATGTCTAAAGATGAAAATTTATATAAAGCTGCTAAGCAATATTATTATGAATTTACCAAGAGTACTTGGGCCCTATACTTTCAGCTGTTACTTCCCCCATGAGTCTGCTGATTACTGATTTGTGAGAGGTTACACAGATTCACTTATGCTCTTGAGTATTCCAAATTTAGTTTACTTCATTTTCTCATGCATTGGATACAGGACCAAGATAAATCTTTGCAAGATTTCTGATCCTACCAGTCATAATTCATAAATCTGAAGCTTTGGCCATAACTAAGGTGGACAAATCAGAGTTCTTTCATTTTTAAGGAGAATGGTGTCTTTATCCTGTGTGATGATTTACTCCATTACTAAGATTGTAATCATGTGTTTGCGTTGTTAGGGATCTTACAAATCATGTGTTCTTATTTTATGATTTATTCTCAGTGTAATTCTCGTCGAATAAAGCCTTATCTTGTAAGGTATTTTCTCGTATTATTACAATTTATTCGACGAGAATGGACGAATTCCTGAAGCCCGATCGCCTAGACGTGGACCCATCCTCCCATGACGCGGATCGACACTGGTATGAAACTTTCAATAATTTTCTAGCCGCTGATGATTCACTGAACGATGTAAAGAGGCGTAGATTTTTGGTCAACTTCGTTTCCCCTACCGTTTTCCCTTACTTCAGCGAGTGTGCCACTTCTGCCACTGCTATTGAGACGTTAAAAAATCTGTACGTGAAACCTAAGAACGTTGTGTATGCTAGGCACTCTTTCTACGCGGAAACAACGTTCAGACGAGTCTATTGACACTTACCTGCAAGCTCTTAACTTACTAAGTAAAGACTGTCAGTTTGTAGCTGTTACCGCTGAGGATAACCGCAAAGACTGCATTCGTGATTCCTTTATCAGTGGCTTGATTTCTTCAACGATTCGCCAGAGGCTTCTAGAGAATACCACTCTTTCATTGGATGACGCGTACAACTAAGCATTGTCACTTGAGATGGCACAAAAACATTCGAAAACCTATGACCTCCCTCCATCTGATCTGAAAGCTGCTTCAACCTCCGCTAGGGATCCTCAGGCTGAACAATCTCCGACAACGGCATCTCTCACTAAATCGTCCAATAGAAGGTGCTATTTTTGTGGTAGTAATTCGCTTCATCCAAGGTTTCTTTGTCCAGCTAAGGATGCTACCTGCAAGGGTTGGGCACTATGAGAAGGTCTGCAAATCCAAATATAGGCCGTCCCGGGAAGCTTCCAATAACACTACCGCGACGTCCAACCTCATTGCTTCCGTTTTGTCTGCTGCCTCTCCCCCTTGTGTCAGCAAGGCTGTGAAATCTGTGTTGGTGAACGGAAAGTCGTGTCATGCCCTCATCGACACGGGTAGTTCTCTGACCTTTATAAATTATAGCAAAGTTATACAACATCGATAACCCTTCAGTACCCATCGTGGAAAAGTCTCAATGGCATCTACATCCCTCGTATCTCACATAATCGGTCATTGCTCGTTGGATTTCCAACGGTTTGTAACGGTTTGACAACCATCGAACATCCAAAATTAAGAACGAGAAAATTATGTGATGGAAAGTTGAGTTAGCCCCGTATAAATATGATATTATGTATAGGCCGGGGAGTGAAAATGTAGCCACTGACGCCTTATCAAGGGTATGTGCCTCCATAAACTCCACAACTTTATTTGCCTAGCACGAGAAAATGTGTCAACCAAGCATCACAAGGATTTACCATTGGGTGCGATCTAAAAACTTGCCATATACTTTAGACGAGATCAAGGCGATGACTACATCCTGTAAGGTTTGTGCCGAAATCAAACCCCGTTTCCACAATAAGCAGCAGTCTCGCTTGATAAAGGCTACTTCACCCTGGGAACGTTTGAACTTGGATTTCAAGGGGCCTCTTCCTTCATCCAGCAACAACCACTATATCCTGAGCGTTACCTATGAATACAGCCGCTTCCCATTTGCGTTCCCTTGTCCATATGTTTCAGCTGCCACGGAATGGTCCTGGTACGGAATGTTCTAACCAACTTATTCTCGCTATTTGACTTACCTGCTTATATACATTCGGATCAAAGTTCAGGGTTCATGTCTGAAGAGCTCAAGAACTTCTTACATACCAGAGGAGTAGCCACAAGCCGCACTACCCCCTATAACCCAAGAGGAAATGACCAATGTGAAACACAACGAAGTGATTTGGGATACGATAAAATTGGCTCTTAGATCACATAAAATGGACATCAAACAGTGGGAACACGTTCTAAACGATGCATTACATAGCATGAGATCTTTACTATGTACGGCTACAAATTCTACCCCGCATGAACGCATGTTCCTCCATTCAAGAAGATCCACCAATGGCACGTCATTGCCTGCATGGTTGCTTCATCCGGGACCTGTACTCTTGAGGAAGTTCCAACGCCCCAGCAAGTGCGACCCACTAGTCGAAGAAGTGGACCTAACAGAGGCTAATGCTGATTATGCCCAAATCCGACTACCGGATGGACGAGAAACCACTGTGTCAACCAGACACTTGGCCCCTACAGGTGAGACTAATAATGGATCTCCCGAGGAAGTAGATCATCACCGTCAGCTTGAATCGAACAAGCCCGGATTCACCATGATCCCATTGATGAACCCCACATTCAGCTGGAACCTTCGAATAATTCACCAATTCAATCCCCCGAGCTGCATGTAGCCGACCAGCCACCCCCGAGAAGGAGTGACCGCATCAGGAAACTACCTTCTCACCTCCAGGACTTCGTTTTATGAAGAAAGGAAGAATGTGATGATTCACTCCATTACTAAGATTGTAATCATGTGTCTGTGTTAAGGATCTTACAAATCATGTGTTCTTATTTTATGATTTATTCTCAGTGTAATTCTCGTCGAATAAAGCCTTATTTTGGAAGGTATTTTCTCGTATTATTACATCCTGTGAGAGTGGGAGAAGGCGAAAGAAGTCGATCTCTGTCGACTGTACAATAATGTGGAAAACGCAAAGTTTATAAGGATGGAGAGACTATGCTGGGCGGGACATGGCTGAGCATGACAAGGACTGGTGCTGTAAGTGCAGATTAAGTGCTATACACAATTTACAAGCACACAGGGTTCTCTCAATAGGAGAGCTGCTACATAGAACCGAGACAACTACTGCAAGTTTTTGTAATCATACTAGATATGACGATAATAAGATTTATTCACAAGATTGTCTCAAATACATTTAGATCCATCAGAAACCTAAAGTTCCTCTTATGGGCAACCTACTACCATTTCGCTTTGAAGAGGGTCATATCTTCATGGACGTTAAATGAATGACTTAATAAATGATTCTGTGTGACAATAATAGAATAACTTTTTCTAAAGGGAAAGAACAAAAATCAGCTATTAGGACAAAATTCTATCATTATGATTCCTGACACAATACAGACAATTAATTCACAAATGAAATATAAATAAAGGCTAAAATTGTTATGGATTACAATTCATTTATTCTTTATATTTTTAAATATATTGTTTTTGTCATATTATATGGAGTAATCCAGTCTTTCTATTGGTAGGAAGCATAAATATGTCACTTTCACAATTCAAGATGTAAGCAAAAAAAGTTATAAAAAAAAAAATATTCATAGTTCTGAATGAAAATATGAATGTGGAGGTAAATTTGTTGATCGTCAAGCTTTATGAAAAGAAGATTATCAGTAATTCGGTCTTATTAGTTGAAGAATTAAAAACTAATTTGTGAACAAAAAAGTTTTTATTTGGCCAACGTTTTGGCCTGAATTTCAGGCCTTGATCAGGGCTGAATATGAAAAGAAACTTATAAAAATAATATAGAAACATGTTTATATGACATAGTCTAACAAAGAATTGATAATCCCCTCTTCAAAAATATGAATGTTTTACTTAAGTTTCATTTTTATTTTAAAAACAAAATATCATCTAAAAATCAAGTTATTTATTAGATTTTCAAGAGGATGAGTAAAAACTTATTTTTTGTTTCATTTAACTTCAATTTTGAATTGCAATAATTGATTTCCTTCTACCAATTTCCGAAAGAATGTAACAATTGAGCATGTGTCTTTGCTTGCTACAGTTTTCAATTTGTCTTAATAAAATTTGTTATGCTGCCAAAAGATTGCTTAATTGAAAAAAATCGGACCAATAGGAATTTGCTTAGTTTATGCAGCTAATTGACTGAATTTTTTAAAAACTATTGGTATATGCAATGTTTAATAGACCTCTTTCATAGCTAATTTATCAAAAGTAGCGTCTATTTTTTTTAACTGTTAAATAATTCATGATGTCATGTGATGTTTTGTTGACATATAAATTCTATTTATGTTCTGCTATAACATGCTCATTAATTATTTTGATGGCAGCCCAGCTCTTGCATGTCCCCAAAGTAATTAATAATATTCATTCATGAAATTAAGTAATATCAGACAAACCGAGCACATCTCCTAGTTCCTCACCTATTCTTTAAGAGTTGTGACACTGCTGTACTTTAGAAGTGTTTCCCTGGAGGATGCTTTTTTTTTCTTCTTCACTAACTAGCTACTTTTGTAAATTTTTTTAACCTTTATTTACTTATTATATTCTATTAAAATTAAAAACATTTTATAATTTGATTACAAAGAGTAGTAAAATAACATTGAATGACTTTCACATGAAGAGAGAAGGCGACCAAGAATACAACTCTCAAGTTTATCAAGTTATTTACAGACTAGGTCCCCAGGAGGTCATGGGGCCACCTTCATTTGAGTCGATGGGGAGGGTTGTAGGGGTTGGAGTTAGAAGACAAGGTCTGTGCGAGTGGATTAGGATGGAATGGCAGTTTGCTGTGGAAAAGGCTAAAGCGGGAAGATATGAGATCCTGAACAAAAGGAATGTTAAAATTGTGGTGAAGGGAGGAATTGGATACGTTAAAGGGAGCATTTGCTATTATTCTGAGGGCTCTGGATTGAAAAGACTAGATTCCTTGGAAGGCTTGGTGGTGCACCAAATATCTGCAGGAGTCCTTGTCGTCGATTAAGTTCTTGTCTTTTAATTTAGTATGTTATCTCCATGTAAGTCGTGAGTCAAGATGGAACCCGAGGTAACGAACGGAATTTGAATGTGGTATTTGACTGTTGTTAAATTTCACAATTTTAGGGAAGTTTTTCTTTCGTAATTGGAGATTAACTTGAACGCATTTTGCTTCATTAATTTTTTTTCTCCATTTGCCATACCATTTCTGAATGCTATCAAAATGATCTTGTAGGTTTTTAGAAGCAGTTTTGGGTCGGGGTGGGAAGATAAGATAAGCCTTGTCATCTGCAAATAGAGCTAAGAGGGTACTTGGATAGGTAGGGATGTCAGCAGTGTACAGGATAAATAAGATAGGTCCAAGCACATTACCTTGAGGAACTCCCGCTTCCACTTGGTAGAAATCGGAGTAATCTAATCCTTGCCGAACCCTAAAGAAACGGTTGGGTAAGTAAGACTTAAGTGTAAGGTAAGTGTTACTAGGAAGTATGGATTTCAGCTTAAACATAAGACCACTGTGCCAGACTCTATCAAATGCTTGGGAAATATCCAAAAAAGCTCCTGGGCAGTAATCTTTGTGCTCAAGGGAAGACGAAATGTAGTCTACGACGCGAAACATCTGCTGGACAGTAGAATGCATACGTCGGAAGCCAAACTGATGATTTGGGAGGATATTAGAGGGTTCAATGAAAGGCATCATTCGTTTTAGCAGAATTTTTTCGAAAACCTTAGAGAGTGAAGGAAGGAGACATAGGATGAAGGGTTATGTGGTGGTTTTCCAAGTTTGGGAAATAATATTAAGTCGGAATATTCCCAGAGGAGTGGGAAGCCTACAATTATAGATGTAGTTAAGGAATATAATTGCCTTCTTGGGAAGATTACACAGAATTTGACCGGTGATTAAATCATATCCGGGTGATTTGTGCTTAGGCAGACGAGAGATAATTACATGATCTCGGAAGGCGTTGCTCCCTTGAGCGGTTAAGACATAGGTAATGGCGTATCCAGGGACTCCTCAGTCTCCATGGTATTGGACAGGTCTAAGGTGTAAATGTTTGCTTGATAAGAATAGCAGTTCCACCATGAGCTCGTCCGTCAGGATGGTCTGTCCTATAGGTGTGGTAGCCAGTAATTTTTAGATTATTTTGTTTAGTTAGTCGTGTTTCAGTCAGTTTGTGTTATCGAGTATTAGTTTGAGTTCATCAGTATGCGTCCGATTGCCGATAGTATTTCATAGGAGGATAGAAAAGGAATTCTTGGACTGGGGAATCATGGTGTGGAAGTTGGTAGGGTCATTTTGGTAACCAAGTTGGTCAAAAGGGATGTAATGAGGGAGTTAAGTTGTGGGAAGAAGGAGTGAAATAAGGTGTAGAGATCATTAGATGAGGACGGAGTCAGGACGTTAGAGATAGCGGGTAGCTCCCTCCTGGTTGTAAAATTAGTACATTTTTTTAAAATTTCCCTTTGTGCTTATGGATGGAATCACTTTTTGCCCTTAAGAATATGTATATATTTTCATTTCAGTAGCAGATTTATTACGAACAATGAACTGTCAGCCATTTGAACACGGCGAGGCTTTAAGAGCTATTTATGTGTTCCAGTACGTAGAAGAATTTTTAAAAAATACCTTTTTGTAAAAGAAAAGTTGTAAAAACTAACTTGATAACAGTAACAAAATTTTTATTGTTGTTACAATACTTTAAAATTGGGAAATTAAATATGATGGAAGCAGTTCTGTAAAATAAAAGGGTTGTTTTCTTCTGCTGAAAAATGTTTATTGCTCTCTGTAAAAAAAAACAACAAAAAAACAATAAATATTCATTGCTTATGAGACAATACCTACTTTTAAAGTTAAAAATTACAGTTCCTAATAGCGAATTGAGGTCTCGACGGGTTATTTTATGTACATCCAACCTCAATTCCCGGCACCTAGACATATATATGTGTAAGTGTAATGCTGTATGTGAACCTTTGTGGAATTCTTTTAGGTGAGCTCATATCTTTAATATCCTGGCCCAAACGGCTTCTTGGGTTGTCATGGAAGCTGCAATGTACTCCGCTTCCTTCGATGACTTGAAAGCAAGTTCCTTGACACAATAAATTTATTTTTATAACATTTTTTCTTCTTCAAATTTTAGTTGTGGTATTTAATCCCACATTAATTTTAAACAATAAATGCAAGGGAATAGAATAAAAAATCTAAACTGTCTCATCCAGGACACGAACCTGGATCTCCTGCTATCTGGTGTTTAATTTCCTACTAGTGCTGGGAATTTAGTCATTTTGGCTTGTCTTGGTGGTGTAATGGATAGCATGCCCGCCCGGATAGCAGGAGATCCAGGTTCGTGTCCTGGCTGAGACAGTTTAGATTTTTTATTCTATTCCCTTGCATATATTGTTTAAATTTATTTTTATCTGGTAGCCAGTTCATACCCTTTATAAAAACCAGGGAAGCCAACGAGCATATCTTCTTTTGATTTGGATTGGTACCTGCTTTTCCCTGAAGTATTGTCCAATTCGAAAGCATTAGCTTCAAACTTTTGAAAATATTTGGATTTCTCCCCATCCACCTATGGTATGGAATGTCCCCAACTACCGCATCAGATGGGCATCAATTTCTCACATGATTAGCAGTGGCTACTGTTCCGTCCAAAACATTTTACATCCAATAACACCTAGTTATGCCATTTAAGACGCTATTCTTCTGTCCTGATGATACCACACTTATCCAAGTGTTAGTTTAATGCCGAATTCCCAAATTCACCTCCTTTATCGGACTGAAAATATTTAATTATCCGTCCTAGAGGTTTTCTTCTTCTGAAAACCAACTTCTGTCAACTGGGAGAAATCTTCTTTAAGGGTTATGAAGTACCTCGATTTTGCAAATGATAAGATCTTCATTGGTCCACAGACATCTGAGTGGTCTGTAACTAAAAGGTTGGTTGACCTATTCGAATGCTCTGAAAATGGCGTTTTAGTTAACTTCCCTCTGATGGAAGCTTCTCACTCCGAGACTACTTCGTTGGGCTCAGCAACCACTCCTCTTATTTGTTTGAAGGAAATTATCCGCCTCAGGTTAGGAAAGTTGAGATATAACCTCCTTAACGGTCAACACTTAGTATGACGGACCCTTTATTATTCTCTGACGACAGCCTCATTCTTTTTAAATAAGACCTGGAAACCTCCATTGTAACCATTCCAACGTACATCAAATTTGCCATTAATTAAGGTGCATTCAGAGACAACTAGTTGTGTCTCGATAGACAGCAATGCACAACCGATATATTTATCTCAGTAGAAGATCCCTTCGCTTATGTTGCATGAAGCTTTCTCATTTATAGCGCATGTGGGACGGATATCCGCTTTAAATGCACCACCAATATCTCAAATTTCCAATCTTCACAAAAATGGCAGTTTTCTTCTGCTCCGGACGCATAAAAGTCATGGTTTACATCTGTAATTGTAGATTTTTAAGTGTCTTTCTCAGGACAACTTAGCTTAGCTTTATGCATGTCTAACAAATGAAGAAATTCAGGAGAATTGAAGCAGGCACGTGGATATACTCCCTCAAAAGAAGAAAGGGCTAAGCTGAAGTCAATATGTGTTCCTAAAGTACCGTTAAGGAAAGCAACTTTCCTCCAAAAACTGGTTCTAAAGATAATGCAAAGAGGAAAAATATATGTGATTAAAAAATTCTTTATTCAAAGAATATATTTGATTTAAAAAATTCTTTATTCGAAGAATATATGTGATTAAAAAAATTCTTTATTCGAAGAATATATGTGATTAAAAAAATTCTTTATTATATCCTGATTAAATAATGATACATTTGTAATCGTAGCAATGCATATGGAATCTAAACTGGGAGCAGTATCTTTTCTGCTTCTCAATGTATGGTTGAATTCTTGGGTAGAAAAAGGAATGTTAAGCGTGTGAGAAGGGTTCTCAGGTAGAGGCGAATCGATCGACTCCTTATTAATTTTGAAAGCTTCAGGATAATTAGACGTAGCGGAAAAATTGCTATAATGACTTCCGAAGTGGTTTGCTATATCATAATGATTAGATGTAATTCTACTATCAATATTTGTAGACGTAATTGGAGTTGTATATCCTTTTCCCGATATCTTTCTCAATTTTTCCTATACAGCTTTAACTGTTGTGTCGTGAGACATTTTGGAAAACATATTTCCTCCATGAATCACGTTTACTTTTATTATAAGTATACCTGCCATGGACTTTAGCTCGGTTAGTAGTAGTCTGTATTAGATTAGTATTTGGGTGTCTTCGTACTTTTATAAGAATTATTAATCTATTCTTTCTCGATTTTTGTCACTCATCATTCCACCAAGGAACGGGATCTTTCCTAGGCACCAACTTTGTCTTTATAATTGTCTGTTCTGCTGCTGCTGTGATTGTACTTTTTATCTGATTGAAGACAAGATTAACATAATTTCATATGTCAATGGATGATAGTTCTGCTAGCTGTTGGTAAAGCTTCCAACTAGCTTCATGTACCTTCCATCGTGAAGGTGGTTAATACAAGGGGGAGCTATGGGGGAGTGTGACCGTGAGGGGAAAATGGTCACTACTATATGTATCAGAAAAGGATTTCCAAACTACTCTGTGTGCGAATGAAGGGCTACACAAGGAGAGGAAGAAGGAAGTAAATTTGCTGGTACTGGAACAGAAATGTGTTGGGGAAGAGTCATTGAATACCAATATCGAATTATGATTGAGAAGATTTTCTATGATTCGTCCAATGTGGTCTATCGAATCACTGCCCCAGGTTGGATTGTGAGAGTTAAAATCGCCCATGTGTATAAATGGAGATGGTAATTGTAAAATTAAGTTCTGTATTGTTGTTTCTATTGTAAATGGAGTACCAGGAGGAAAGTAGAGAGAACAGATAGTAAGGGGGGAGTGTAAGTAGGCGGTTACCGAAACGGCTTGTAAAGTGGTTTCGAGGGCTACATTTGTGTATGCAACATCCTGGTGTATCATTATGCATACTCCGCGACATGCTACTTGACTCCCAGTATAATCTTTTCGAACGGTATTAAATCGGCGTAATTGGAAGTTATTGTTTGGTTTGAGGTGTGTTACTTGAAGACAGATAATTTGGCTTCCTGTATCACTTATCTCCAAATCAGACTTATGTAACAAGATGCCGTTGATATTCCACTGTGTACAGATCATTTAATGTGAAAAAATGTAGGTACATAGGCAGACAGACAAGCCAGTAATAAACCATCATTTTTTTTATGGAGGTCGAGAGTACTATAGTTAGATTTTATAGACGCGGAAGAGGGAGTCTTTTTCAACTTAGGTGGGGGACGTGATTTGAGGAGGAATAGGTCTGCATCCCTAGCCAGAGGTGGGCTTCTGCCCGTGGACAGGGGTGAGCACGGGGACAGGAGTGAGGTCGGGGAGTCTCTCGAGCGCCTGGCAGGGTGGGGGGAGTAGGGAGAGGAAACCCAGTTTATTAATGATTATGCTTCTATATTAATTAGCAGAAGAATATGAGACCTTCCTCGTTGCAATAGTCTCGAATTGCACGGCCAAGTCCCTCAACTCCTTATAGTGAAAATGTTTGAGGAAATCACTTCTTGCATCACGCAAGAAAGAACCTATACTGCCATGATGACGGTAACGCATTAGTACGGAAAGGTCTGACAAAAGAGCTGTTATATAAGGTAATTCGTTATGTACCTGAAAGTCGAGGGCCGTATTTCGGCGAATGGTGAGATTGTCCTTTAACGTGGCTTCCGAGGTGGAACTGATCTTCCTCCTGAAACATTGTTATCGGAAATATATCATCTTATCACCCTACTTCTTATCACTTACAACACTACCCTAAATAATCCTCTTAGAATAATTTCCTTTCATAAGTGACGTGTTCTACATGGTATGGACTGCCAGGGATAACTGATTTGTAAATTATTTATAAACTTAAAATTTTCTAACAATAATTAAAGTTACAAAACTTATATAAATACAGAAAAAAAATTAACTTTGTCACGCAGGAGCTTCGTAATCTAAGCAGATGCTTTATTCAAGATGAATATAAATAAAAATAGGTGAGGAAATTTAATTTACAAAACGATGAGTACTCGTCACACCTGAGTAAACGTAAAAATATTATAGAAGGTAAATAAAATAAAATTAGACATTTTTCTTAACTCTAAATACAAGAATATGTTAATGAATGCAACACTTGCAATAACATTCTCAAAAATAATTTTTTTGATTATGTTAAATAATACAAAATTAAATTCTCTATATTTTTTAAGTAAATCAAATAATTATTAAAATATTAAGATTTAAAATTTTGGTTTTGCTTTAAACCCACCTTCCCGCTTCGGCCCATTAACGAACTCGTCAAACGCTGAGTTCAAAATGTATCATAAATACCGAATTTGGTTCAAAATTTTAAAAAAAAAGCCATTAAATATAAGAAAAGTGACGTCATGGCTAAGACGAGAATAGCTTGATTTTCTCAAGAGACAAATGCATACATATATAAGTGCGCTCTAGTGTCCACTATTTTTAAACTTGTTTTAAAATAATTTAAGCTTCTTTTTTACATATCGTTTGGTGAGTTTTATTTATTATTTTTTTATTTTAAAACAGACCAAAACTTATAAAAGTGTAATTTTCTATATAATTAGTGTTATGACAATATGTGTGATAGATATCTCAATGCTCACTCATTAAATGAGATGATTTAAGAATGTTACTAGGAAGGTTGAGCGCTCCCTCCAACCTTCTCTTCAGAACCAGCCTTGGCAATCTCACCTTGTACTCTCATTCACTCTTATTGACTAAGATCAGAAATCTGCTTAGTTTACGCACCCCGGTGTTTCTGCTTCACTTTCAATTCCCTTCTAGAGTGGAAGAATTAATGTGTAGCCAATAAAAGGAGTCTTTATCAGTTGATTAAATATGTTATTTTTATTTTCCAAACATTCGTTTTATTCTAGAGGTAAGTATAAAACTTGATTTTATTTCATCTAAAGTACATTTTTCTGGAAAAAAAACCTTTTTTTTACCACATGATGTGGTGATATGAACAAAAGCTCAAACAAAATAAAACCTAATTTGTTTTGTTGTACATAACCCGCCTTTAAATAAAATAAAATTAATCTAGTGACTCAGTATTTTACAAAGGAAGCGAAAATAAATTATTTTTTATAGACAATTGTTGGAAAGCATTTATGAAAAACTGTTGAAAAAATCCACACTCTGACTAGCTATATTTCACTGCGCGGCTTTTTGAATATTTATTCCATCAGTAACAAAATCTGTGTTGATTTATATTCTAATAAAATAAATATTACACCGGCTAAATAGGTAGAAAATTTGTTTTTATTTGCATTTTATATTTCAGTTAGACCCCACTCACAATAACTTAATTGTTTAATTTTACTGTGTGATTCATTAAATTTTCTTTAGTCACTAAACAAATCTAGGTTGATCTACAAGAAATGCAAATGGTGCCAGAAAAAAAAATCTTACTTCAGCCAGGAATTGAACCCTGGTCTCCTACTTTCCGGGCAGGTATGCTGACCCCTACACCACCGAGTCAGATTAGATAATCTCTCCAACTCCCCGAATTTTAATCTGAGTCTAAACCCCCAAGTAAGACGAATATATCGTCTTATACTCGAAGGAGCTAAAATTGTCGGCTATTTTTAAGATTTTCGTTTTTCACGACATTTATTTCTTTAAATAATGATATTAATTGTGGTATGTAATCCCACATTAAATTCTCTACAAAAAATGCAAAGGGAGACAGAAAAAATCTTACTACCTCAGCCGGGAATCGAACCCGGGTCTTCTACTTTCCAGGCAGGTATGCTGACCTCTACACAACCGAGGCAGATTAGATAATATCTCCTTTCTTTTAGAAATACTAAAAACTACAACCTTTAAAGTGATAACACACATACATATATATGTAAGTTTTATCTTCTATCACTTTTATATAAGATAGATAAGATCAAAGAAAATAATGAAATAATTTTCAAATGTCTGCCTTTAGAACAACCTTCGGTATTAGCTAAACCAAAACAAAAAATTTGAAAATAAAACAAATAATAATTTATTTTTTTATAAGACGAATTTCAATTGTGTGCATACATATCTTTGCAAGAAGATAGATGAAAAGAGAAACTCACTTGGCGTGCCTGTGGATCCACTGCTGGAGCTCGTACTATTGGATCTGTTCGCTGCAGATCTCCCTAAAAGAAATCAAAAGGATCAGGATCAGAAAGCCAGGCTCAACAATGTCCTATGATCAGATCAGGAAGCCTGGCTCATCAATGTTCTGTGATCATATGTTTAGACCAGTAAGCTAGGCTTATCAATGCTCTGAGATCATATGTACAGAACAGAAAGCCTGGCACATCAATGTTCTGTGATCATATGTTCAGAACAGAAATACAGGCTTATCAATGTCCTGAGGTCATAAGTAGAGAACAGAAAGCCAAGTTCATCAATTTCCCCCGATCATATGTTCAGAACTGAAAGCCAGGCTTATCAATGTCCTGAGGTCATATGTTCAGAACAGAATGCCAAGTTTATCAATGTCCTCAGATCATATGTTCAGAACTGAAAGCCAGGTTTATCAATGCCCTGAGGTCATATGTTCAGAACAGAAAGCCAGGCTCATCAATGTCCGGACATCATCATGCTCAGATCAGAAGAATAAGTTGAATGCTGTTGCTGTAGGCATGAATTATTATTCGATTAGTGCATCAGACATACAAGCGTACTTCTAAAGGAGGTCAGAACATTGAAGGTTTTGTTGCTTTTTCTTGTTTTTTTTTTTCGATTCATGAGCTTTGATAAAAGTGTTTTTACTCACTATCTATGACAAATAGATGATGCTCGGTCAGAGACGAAGAAAAAAAAATCAATTTAACTTAGAACAAAATGTATAATATGGTACATGTAATTTACCTCCCATGACTAATATTTAGTATAATTCTATTATCATATAATTAATATTTTATTTTGATAACAGACTAATACTAGAATCTGCAATTTTGTAATTTTCTACAATGAAGATGGCCTGCATTGCAAGCCTAAACGTTAGCATTAGAAAGTAAATACTTATTAATTTTTTTATTAACGCCTTTTTTTCTTAAATTCTTTCGCACCGTATCTTACTAATATTGCGTTATTTTATTACTCATAGGTTCATGCTAGACATGGCGGATAGAGAGTGGGATCTTATATTTATAATCGTGGTAGACTGAATAAATGAACTTTGTTCTCTCCTTAGAAAATAAAAGAAAATTTTTTTCTACATCTACATCCAGAAGAAAAATTAATTTGGATATGCGATTTCCTACTTATCTAACCACTTCCACCTCCGAAGAGGTTCGCTGGCATTCATTCCAAAGTACAAGTACTCTGCTATTCCCTCCGATGTAGGGATTACCAGAACCTCTAAGTCAGAGGTATGCTCCCAACCTACCTTACTCCTCGGAAGTACATCATTTCTTCTATAATATATTTTGCTAACGTCCCTATGAAGTAGAAGTAAGCAACTATTCCTTTCAAATTACTTCTGCAATCCCACTTTCTCCCAAGCAAAAGAGCCACCGATGGGAGGATACACTGCCATCCCTTCCTTGTTTTAGATAGCAAAGAAGGAAATGCATTTCGAAAGACAGCCATAGATGACCTCTAGTAGAGAAGTTATTTCGTGGGCAAAAATAAGTTATTAAGAAGTCGACAGACAGTGAACGACCCTCACTGAGGGGGGGGGGTGATCTCTGCCATGGAGTTTTGCCAAGATAAGTAACAGTAACGTCACCCCTTCTAAGTAGCTGTTACAGTTGTAGGTTTGGTTCGCAGCCTGCATAAAAATACTTCCTAAAGTTCTTGCCTCCTGTGAGTACTTTACTACTCCCGAGAACTGTATGTTCATAATTGCAACATTACAATATAATATATATTATTAATTGGGGACTACTGGACCCCAATTAGTTCACCATCAACCATTTAGAGTTGGAATGCGTTCTACGTTCTAACCAACTCGGACCTCCTTTAATCCTAAATAAAAGACCTAATAATTTTTTTAATAATAAGAACTTTATTATTTTTTACATTCGGCACTTGTTGTGCACCTTGTAATGGGCTAATACAATAATAATTAGCCTGTACTTTGCTTGATGAAGAACCTTCCCAATGACAGTACTCCAAAATCACTATTTACAATATTCATAGGTTTTTTTTGTTTTTTTTCATATTATTATAATGAAGCATTGGCAATGGGGAAGTCATGCAGCCATGTCCTATTCAGGTGAAATGGAGGGTTATCAGGATGGGTAATACTGCTGGATAGAGTTTGGGCTAAAGGATTGGGATGCATGGAAAGGTCGGAATGGAATT
>KZ807851.1:174267-189914 GCA_000696205.2 Oncopeltus fasciatus
ACACAAATAAAAAACATCTATATATATATAAAATGGGCATGAATTTATAGTATATAGTTTATAGTATTTTTTGGCACTTAATTAGCATCAGCCTAAGATTCAATATGGAAATAGAATAATCAGAGAAAAAAAAAGAAGTATTTTGGTGATTCTCTTCCAATATGTATTGAACAATTGCTTTAGAACCCTGTGTAAAGATAATTTAATTTATGTTTCTTTTAAATTATTATTACATAGCCTTACAAAGATGGCTAATCAGAAAAACCCAATTTTCTCAAAAGAATAAATATGTTCCAGTGTGTCCATTACAAAACTATCACAAACAATATCTTATACTTCACACTTTATACATCTTTTTTTCTAATTACTGAGCGCTTTCAAAATCAAGGATTTCATCTTCGGAGCTCAGTCACCTTATAATGAGTGCTCATGCCTTGGTTGCTCTAGGTGCACTCTAATAGGTTTTCCTTGGAGAGCTAGACATCAAATCCAACCAGAAAAAATAAAATAATTACTTCATAGAGTATTCAAAATGGAATAAAATATACAAAATGGAATATAAGTCAATGCAGATAAAATATTTATTATTACTTTATAGAACACAGAAAAATACCTCAGCGTCTGACTATCCTTTAGACAACACGCTGCACAGAAAAAACTTCAGATTTCTAGAGCTAATACTGAACAGTTGAGACAGGAACCACACAACATAGAACAGCTTACAGAAAACTGTTTTTACTAACTGAAATGTTTTGAAAGTCCTTAATTGATGAACACTTTAAAGTGCAATTCATAGAAAAATTTTGTTAGGGCTTGGTTGGACTTCAGGTATTAAGGAAAATAAAACCAAAGAAAATCTAAAATACTTTATAAATAGCAGATAAATTATGAGATATTAACCTGGTGGATTTTTCAACATCTTAACTTAGATTCTATATTAGAGCCCAGTAGAAGTTTATCTACTCACATTTCACAATATGTCATTTTCCACAAACTGAGGGAATCACAATTGACTAATTGAAGGAAAACAAATATGTACTAGATATCAAAGGACCCTAGATTCAAAATCCTTGGACTTTGTCAATATATCAGAATTTTAATAGTATTTTGTTGGAACTGAACAAAACTATATTTTGTATACAGAACATTTTTATAAAAATACAAATTATGTGTATGTTACAAAAAGTCTTACCTACCACATGCCTTATACACACACATACATGCAATCTTTCACTGCAAAAACTTTTTAAATCTTCAAAACTGATATCTCTGTTAAATTCTTGAGGCTACATTTAAACTAAAACTAACTAACTTAAAACTAATGCATTAACTTATGTTTAAAGAAAAAAATTTAGATTTAAGTAAATTTACACATACTATTTGAAGAATTCTTTGTAAGTAAGTAGATATGAATTGCTGATAAACCACATCAGTCGGGAAAATGTACCACATCACTTCCATTTGTTGTGTAAATAAACACTGAAGCCTCCAGTTTAGAGTAGTTGACAACATGCTTTCACAATGCTTCAAGGCTTTAAAAAGTTTAGAATTTAAAGGCTCCTGTAAAAATAAATAAATTATAATTATATCTAAATCCGGAATGACTAAAAGTCATTAAAAATAGATAATATATTAGAAGACAAAAGCACTTATAAAACAGTAAGAATAGTAAATATGTAAAGCCCATCATGAAGGCGTTGCATTAACTAAGAACATTATTTATGTTTCATTAAAAATGAACATAAATAAGAGTAGATAATTAATTTTATCTTAACTGTGAATATTAACCAGCACATTACTAGATTAAAAAAACAACATGTAATTAATAATAAAGTTTTTTTAATAAGTAAATCTTAAAAGCTGAAAAAAAAGTATGAAGGAAAAAGTGAACAGAGAATGGAACATCACTGAGGTTGGATCTAGGCCAAGCAGAAGTGGAGGTGGGAGATTTACGTGGAAGATATATTCAACCCCAATGCAACCTAATAGTGGTCAGCAAATTATGAGACACAAACAATGATATTTTAACGATTTACCATTTTGCTCTTTCTTTAAGCCCCCCATCCCCTCCACTTTACTTCATTTTAGCCATTAACAAAATTTTAAAAAGGTTTTTAAAAAGAAGATAAAAAATGGAATATCTCCTGCTTAAAAAGAGGGAAGCCCATCCATCCCTCCAGTTTGATATCTTCTTTATTAAGTACTTTTCATAAGAATGCAACAGAATATTAACACCATAAAATTATATTTTGCACAATTCAAGTTTTTGTCAGTAATAATTTATAAAATTTATTAAATAATGTATTAATTTTTCTTAATTTAAAAATTATATGTACTTGTAGTAATTTTTAGGTAATATAGATTGAAAAATGCCTGATGATAGACAAATGATTCTGAAAATTAGCTGATGTGAAATTTAATTTATATCATTTAATACATATGATAAAAAACTGAAAAGTGGTTTTAAGAAAAACTTAGAACCTAACTAAGTATTTATACTAACCTTCTGATCATCAGAAAAAGCATCTAGCTTTGCAAAATCAACTAGTGCAACTGCAAGATGAGGTATTAGACTTGCAAGGACATCATCAATATCATCATTAAGTAACTTTAAAAATTCATCTATAAGAAGTAGTTTGTACTTTCCATAATTTGTCAAAATCTAAAAAATCATAGATGTAACAAATCTTATTATTAGTTTGTTTTAACAATGAAATATTTTAATTATTTAACACAAATAAAAAACATCAATTACCTCAGAAAATGAAGTGGCTACAATTTTTCGAACATCCCAATAATGATCAGACACTAATTTTTTTACAATTTTATGAAGGCTATCAAGTTCCACCCTGTTGTTTTCATTGTAAGCTAATTTAACAACTGCTGCATAATTTCTGGCACAGTGCTTGCGAAAAAGTACAGCAATGTCGGATGGTAATCGAGGCACTAACTAGAAACATTTATATTGTTTGTAAAATAATAGAAAGATAAAATGTTCTATATTAAAGCTATGATAAAACTTCCAAGAGTCAAAGACAATTTTCATAGACACACAAGCTAACTTCTCACCAAGGAGGACCATGAATATATCACTATATTTTTTTCCCGACCACATGTTTAAAAGATTTACCATACTTGCTGACATCCAATCTTTGAACTTCTTTAAAACTTAGCTAGCAACATTCACCCCATTTCCTTTACTTTATTTAATTTCTGGTTCTGAAACATATTTTCGTCAACCTTTATATGCCCACCAATCATACCATTTTCTCTTAAACATGCATTCATGAATACATACATATCTAAAAATGAGTTGACCATCACTAGGTGCTATGAGCATGTGGGTTCCTTCTCTTTTTATAATGTGTGAATCTAAAGTATTGATTCATACTTATTTTGCTTAGGGCATACTACATACTGATTTTTCTATTTGGATAGTAGGAATCTCTTCCACAAGACCTTAAAACAAACATATTCATATTTTCATGAAAACAATTTCATTTTTCTAAGACAATTTAGAGATATTTAAACTGAACAAATAAGCCCTAACTCTTCCATTCCTAAATTGTCTTTATTTTCCCCTGGAGACCACTAGTTCAAAAAACTCTTTAAGTCACACAATCTGGATTCATTAATCTAGTGAGCTATTTCAGGGACAAGGGAAATTTTAGAGAAACTGAAAAAAAAAAAAAAAGAAGAAAAGCATTGTGAACAAACAATAGCATTTTNTTAATAGAGTAAATGACGAGAGCCGACAAAATGTATGACAATGTCAGCTGCTTCGAGTTTAAGACGAAGTTCTCGTCTTTCTCGTAAGTTAGGCTCTCGCTAGTGAAGAGGGAATTGAGTGAGATATCTGGCTGTCCTTGTGGTGCAAAGGTCAGCATACCAGGCCCGGATAGCAGGAGATCCAAGGTTCGATTCCTGGCGAGGACAGATAGATTTTTTTATTCTGTTCCCTCTCATGAGTTATCTTTAAAGATATACTTGTTTTTTATCACCTTATCAAATTAGTAGAAAATAAAAAACTGAACACAAGCTATCCCATCCAAGGTATTGTATGGTTACAGAATAAGTAATGAAATCTGTAAAGCACAATCTAACCTAACTTCTGTTAGGTCTGGCAATGACATCAGGGAAAGAATTAAATGATGATAATTTATGATAATAATTAGGGGGGCATGAAAAAATTGTTATTTCACTAGAGTCATTCATACATGCAGTTTAAATAAGAGCATGCATTGATTATATTACAACGTACTTTAGAAGCAGCTTCATCAGGTTTCAAAAGCCACCTTTGTTTTTCAGAAGCTTTCTCAAAGACAGACAAATAATAATTTAAAAAATAATCCTTTTCAGCATCATGAATGATTCCTGAAAGAGAATTCATACAAATATAAATTGTAAGATACATTTTCAAGGCACAAAATAAATGCTGTACTTAGGTAAACTTAAACTTCTTGAACTTCACAATTCTTACTTTCAATCTGGGAAAGAATTATTCCAAAATTGTCTGCAACAGACAGAAGAAGTGTATTGTCATTCAATGCAAATTCGAATAATTGTTTCAGAAGAGGAATTATAGTAGTCTTTAAAGAAACTGAAAATGAAAATTAAAAAGTGATATTTAGAAGATAAATAGATAACTTTATAACTAATGATATCAATAAATATAGATTATTCAATGCAATGGCAATTTTATCAGTAATTAACATTTCCAATAGCTGAAAGGCTAATCTGTTTCAATGCTCTTTGTCATGAATACAAAATAACAAAGAACTGCTAGCCATTCAAAATATTATAAGAGTTGGGACTCTACTATTTAATTATCATTAGTGTGATAATGATCTGGCCTATAGTGATGTTAAAGAGGGGCAAAGTTCATATTTAAATTTTAATGTAAACATAATTAAATAATTTATAAAAGTTAAAATTTGAATTAAACAAGAATAGATTTCCAGAAAATTTTAAAAACTTTAAAGGACTTACTTGGAGTATAAAATTGCAATGAATTGACGATTGCAAGAAAGGTAGCCTCTTTGACTTTAATTATTTCTTCTGAAGCAAGATCAACAAGCATTGGCATGAGAAGCTGCTCAACAACTTCACTCTCAAGTGACTGGAAGACCACAGGTAAGTAACAAGCCATTTCAGACCTAACATCAGCATGAACATCTTGACAGAGCATGAGGACAACTGGAAGAAGTTCTCGCTTTAATCTGAAATAATAACAGAAGTTGAAGAAAAAAAAAAACCAACAACCTGTATTATACAAACTAATAACAATATCATACAAGGGAGGTTCAAATATAACTCGGAATTTTTGAAAAGTAGATATAAATATTTAGAGTACAAAAAGTGGCTACATGGGATATTAGACTGGTCTGTTATGAAATGTGGAAAACAGTTGAAAGAGCATAACCTCACTTTTTAGAGTAATTATAGTCATGAGTAAAACGGATGTACCAGTTTCTGATGTGCAATGCTTGATTATTCATTTTGGGATCAAAGATAATGTAAAAGCTGCAGAAATTTATCAAAAATGTCTCAAACAGTCCATGGATAAGAGCCTCTCTAAGACCCAAGTGTATGAATGGTGTTTCGATTTTCAAAATGGCTGAGAAGTAGTGGTTCAAATGTAACCCAGAGTTTCATAATAAAAAATTTCTAAGGATTTTTCTGCACAGAGCCCAATATCAAAATTAATCTAATTGACTAATATTAAGTTTTGATTCATACTTCATGAAATTTTTTGAAGAAAATTTGATTCCCAAAAATATTGGATGAACTGTTCAATTTTCTACTTGATTCTTTTATCTGGGTCTAGAGTTGTTCTGTAACAGTATCCAAGATATTTGAATAGGGTAACCCTCTAAATATTTTGTTGATTTATCTGAAAGGAAGCATTTGTGTGTAGTGGCAACTGAATACCGTGTATTTTGTTAAAATAATAATAATTTTTAGTTTTATTTCCCATTCCACCGTGTTTACACAACCCAACTACTCTTGATGGACCTAAATGCAATGATGATACGGTCATATCATATATGGACCGTGTCAAATTGGTGTTATTTGCCGAGCTTTCGCACATCATGTGATGGCTTCTTCAGGGCTCAAAAGAGAATACATCTATGTCTGATGCATCATTCAATGCAACATTTCCCAGTTAGCCTTCTATTGATATGAACCACTACTTTCAGCTTTCAATACTAGTTCTCAATGATTCTCTACCATTGAATTCCCAAGAAATCAATATGTATAAAGGTGTTTCATGCTGAACCCAGACAAAAGCTTTTCATAGTCTAAAATTAAAAAGCTTTATGTTGGTTACAGCACTTTTTGGGAAGTATATTTAAGACAAAAAGTGCCTCTCAGATACCATGTACATTTCTAAAGAAAAATTGAGGTACCTTTCACATTGACTTCTTATTCTTTCTTATATTATGTGGAAAAACACAACGAGAGACTCTTCAGACTAATCAATCTGTTTTTATAACAGCTACCCACAGATTTTCTTTCTTTTAATCAGAATTAAATTATTATATTTAGAGTGTATTTGATATCGATAAAAGCCTATTATCTTACACTGGGGTTGGGTACTTTCTGCAAAGCGCTCCTATAATTCTACAACTGGATACTCGTTGAAATAAAGGTTTTTCGTGTAAAGTTTTCTTGAGAATAGCAGGTGTGACCTGAAAGAAGTAAATTAATTAGAAGTAATTGAATTTATATTTTTTTTTCCCAATTTTTAGTAAACAAACAACAACTTATTTTTAAAATATGATATTGAATAAAATAAATGTAATAGTCAAACTTTTTATACTATTTATTTTAAACATTAAAAATAATCTACTATTGAAATATTCCAACCACAATCATTGATTGTTGATAGACAAGTAAAAATAAAACTGTTAAATAATCACTATTACTTCTTGCTAATAAATACTAATAATTAATTGACCAGTTTTTAAAATGCTTACATCTTTTTGAAGAACATTGAGAGAAAGAAGTGGAATGACCTCAAGTAAACAGCCTAGCCAAGCATCAGCTACCTCTAAAAACAAAAACAAAAATCATTGGAAAAGATTAGCAATAGAAGTTTATAAACATAACTTAGTTCATTTAATTTTGACAAATACAATACATTTATTATATTTTGATAAATATAAAGTTACATGGACTAGAGCCTTTTTTACACATGATGAGAAAAATATGAAGTTGACTACCTTTATTTATATGAGAGACAACCGATACCAAAAACTAGAGGAAAAAAATTGTCTTACACTAATCCCAAGTTGATATGTGTATCCACCTCACAGTGTTAGTGATACAAACCACTAATCATCAATTTAATCTTAAAGAGTTCTTTGATCAATCACAAATAAAATGAAGCATCACAACCTTGTTTACAATTTTGATCAAAAAAGGTTAGGCTGTTTAGCCATTTTCAAATAAATTTATTACAAAGGTGAATCAAATATAAATGAGTTTTATATTTTATAATTTTCTCAATTAATTTATTGAGAAACAAAAGACAATTGCAATTTATATTTCCACATAGTTTTTTCGTCTAGAACTACACCTTCCATAGAGTGAAGGATAAGCGTTAAGGTATATCACAGCATTGAAGAAAAAAGCTGGTAGTGTGAAGATCAATTGCACAAGAATGCCTCCAAGAAATTGTCACCTTTAAATTACTGTTCTAGAGCTTCATGAAATGGAAATTGTATGGCAATAGATCAAAGATTGAGGATAAAGATATATTTATTGTAATTTGGAGATTTTTATAGTTGCATGAGGCTTGGTATTGTCAGGAAAGATGAACTGTCTACTTGGTTGGAATCATCTTCTGCACCAAAATCCATCCCTTATTATCTTGTTCAATAGCTTACAGCATTGAACATAAGTTGATCGAGCAAAAAAGCCTACAGGAACTTACAAAATGATTGAAAGGAACTTGCAAACAAGTTGAGTCATGACTTTCAATGGGGCTCCTCACCTTTACTCTGACTCTTTTTAATGGCTTGCTTGAATTTAAGCATGGTGTACTAAAATTTTGTAACAGGTGACAATCTGACTCAAAATGCAAGACCTTATATTTCAAATCTAACTGTATCTGACAGACCTAACAACATTTTTACTTAGGTTTTTGTTAAAAGGTGAGAAACCCATCTGACCCTCACTTTATGCAACAATACTGATCGTCCAAGAGAAATAATCATGTTGCTAATTTTGTATACATTCTCATTTTTCTTTGATCTTTTTATGTTAGTTCAATATATGTGTCCTAGACAATGTTTTACCAGAGAACTGAGAGTGTAACCCTTTAAAAAAATTCTGTCACTTAAACTTCGTAAAATGGAAAGACATTTTATGATTATATATTGTGCAGTCATGGGGAGCATTACAACCACTATTAACAAAGCCGTTTAAAGTATGTTATGGCCAATCCTCCCACTCCATTTTATTCCATCCAAACATACTAGAAAAAGGTCTTACCAACTGTCGATCTTTGACAATAAAAATTACTTTTATTTTTTGTTCCCCTTTATACTTCAGTAGGTTAGTTATGCAACAAATAGCAAGAAAACACACAAGCATTTACAATTAGATATATCCATATATTTTCCGACATAAACATTATATAAGATGCAATGGAGATACAATAAAAACTAAAAGAAAAAATTATACTCAATCATTTTGGCAATATTGCAAAAGTACAAGGTTAAAAAGTGCCACCTTAAGCAGTTAATTTTAATTCTTTAAGACATTAAGTGATGGATGTCAAAAATTGAACTCATTTCTCAAATTTGATCAAAAACTGTTCAGCTGATTTCAAGAGAAATTAGGTACTGAAAACACATATTTTAAATTTAATTTTCAGATTCTAATCACCTTGAAAATTAAAATTTTGGGAGTAGGTTATAATTTTAATTTTTCAGATAGACTGTAATAGTTTATTTTTCAAGAAAATAAAATCAAAACAATGAAGTCTCAAAAGCTGCTCATAAAAAAACACTCTTTTAAGATTCATGCATGACTGATCTGACTAAGAAAAAAAAAAATCAAATTTAGACCTCGGTAAATTGCTTGAAAACCTGAACTACTTAAATTATGTTAAATCACTCATATACAAATGTTTCTGGTTGCTTATTAGAGGCAGAAAACTGTGTATATGTGTGTGTAGATAACAATTATACAATAAAAATAACAAATCATGATGATAATTATGGTAAGGTAATCAGTAATCACACATTTAATTATCTACATGAATCGTAAAGGGAGTCAGAAAAAAATCTTACTTCCTCAGCCGAGAATTGAACTCAGGTGAGGTAGTAAGATTTTTTGTCTGGCTCCCTTTACGGTTCATGTAAATAAAAATAACAGATCTGACCACCTTCCCCCACCCACCCTAAATATAACAAAGTGTATGTTTGCTTTCAAGGGACACCATGCTATATCATCCTACCTTCAGTGGCTCTAAAAATTTTTGTAAAAAAAATTGTTAAATGATTAGAGAGATTATTTAGAATGACTAATGATCAACATCAAATAAGGAAATAAATATTTTGAATATTTATCCTTACGTGAATCTCGATGTTCGGTGCCAATCAGTATCGTATGAAGGAATGTCTGAACAAAAGTGTCGATTGGGATTATGTTTTTTTCCATCAATGATTTCACTGTAGAACTTGTAGCTCCGTGAACATCGGGGCCCATGACTGGCAAACTCTAGAAAAGAAAAATAAAACATTCAGCTGTAATATTCACTGAAAAGTTTATATTATAAATTTTTGGTCAAGTATTTATAATTTACCAAGTTTATATTAAAAATGAAGGACTGTCAAGTTTGTATGATTTGAATGGGAACATAAATTCATTTATCATTTCACAATGTCTCTAAAAAAAAGTCAAGCTATACATTTTAGAACCTTAGATATGACCTAATTCATAATTATGTAAGCCATGAATAGGATCCTTTTATATTCCATCCAATTATAAAAACTTGTAATTTTAAATTTTTATTTAAAACAATCTCAAGTATATGAAACTCTCATCTGGCTCACTTACCAAATTAACAATATTTGTCAATTTTATTAGTGCTTATTGAAGCACTATTGAGTGATATACTTTCAACCATACCGATTTTCCATAATTAAATTCTTATACTCAAACCATTCTTTCAATGTAAAATATATAGGTCTAAAATATTTTTGAAAATATAGGCAAATTTCCTACGAGCTATTAAGCTAATAATTCTTGGGGATTATANAAATATGACAGGAGTGAAGCTAAATATCATATAAAGCTTTTATATTTTCACAGAAATCACAAATAGTTTTAATTATTATAAATAAAATTTGGTAGTGTGCTTGGACCTATTCTAAACATCCTGTACACTGCTGACATCACTACCCATCCAAGTACCCTCTTAACTCAATTTGCGGACGACAAAGCTATCCTATCCTCTCATCCCGATCCTAAAACTGCTTCTAAAAACCTACAAGATCACCTCGAAAAATGATTTTTTTTTAAACAATGGTGTGGTAAATGGAGAATAAAAATCAATGAAGCAAAATGCGTTCAAGCAATTACCAACTGCGGAAAAAAAGACTTCCCTGAAATTGTGAAATTTAACAATATCCTTCACCACATACAAATTCCGTTCGTTACCTTGGGTTCCATCTTGACTCACAACTTACATGGTGCAAACATACTAAAATTAAAAGACAAGAACTCAATCGGCGATATGAATTTCTAAACAGACTCATGAATAAGAACTCCAATCTTACTATTGAAAACAAACTGATGTTCTACAAAACCTCATTACGACCAATCTGGACTTACGGAGTAGAAATCTGGGGTGCCGCCAAGCCTTCCAACATCCAACGAATCCAGTCTTTTTAATCCAAAACCCTCCAAATAATCAAAAATACTCCCTATTACAAATCCAATTCCTCTCTTCACCCCGATTTTAATATTCCTTTTGTTCAGGATCTAACTTCTTCCCGCTCCAGCCTTTTCCACAGTAAACTGCCATTCCATCCTAATCCAATAGAACAGACACAAGGTCTGTTGGACAAGCTTCCAACTCCAACCCCTACAACCCTCCCCCTCGACCTCCAGGGGACATAGTCTGTAAATAATTTGAGTGGTCAGTCTCTCCTCATGTGATTTATTTTCTCACTATTCATTGTAATCAAATTAAAGGTTATAAAAAAAAAATAAGCTATACTCAGGAATCAGTATATTTAAAAAATAGCAATACATAGATAACAATAAATTAATAAACTGTTCAAAATCAGTAAATGAATAATTGTAAAAAGTTAGCTTTTGAGACACTGTAGCACTTATGTTTTATTCTACCATGTATTTTTTCTGTTTTCTCAACAATAAATGACTTCACATTTTTTTTTTAAAATACTTTTTTACATTTGAAATATGTTATATTATAAGAGAGATAATTATGCATAAATGGAAGAACATTCAATATATATTTAGAGTTATAAGGATTACTAAAAAAAAAAAAAAGTTAAAGATTGATTCAGCAGAATAAAAAAAATTAATAAAAAGAAAACAAAACAAAAAAAAACGCACCTCTTTAAAATAAGAGAAGCTTTAGGGCATTGATATAGGATGTATTTATTTTTTAAATTGTGAAAAAGTTTTTTGTTCTGGTCTATGTCAATACCTACGTCAGTTCCTCACTTTTTATTTTTGAAGTTACTAAGGAAATAAATTGATATATTTTCTATTGATATTAGTATCACAATTGAAATAATGTGAGCTATAAAACACCAGTTTCATTCTACGTATTTACAATAAGCCAAGCCTTCCTAGGAATATTATTATTAACAATATTCAACAATATAATATAAAAAGTGAAAATATTATTAACAAATGGTATGTATTTCCTACAAGATTATCTAGCCTCTTAAGTTTTATTTTATGACATACATAAATTTGAGTGCTGTTATATGTCTGAGCACGCTAAAATTAAAAGGAAAGGGGAACACTATCAGATTTTTGATAATGCACAAAGTCTGTAACATATTTGTTTATCATTTAATAGTAGATAATAACCAATGTGAATTTTCAAATGTGAAGAAAATAGAATTAGGGGAAAAAAACTTTTTATATTGATAAATTCAGACCATTTTTCTTAAAAAGATCATGACTGACCTTCAGGAATCTCATTTTTCAAAATCATAAAATTGACGGAGTGGATGAATAAACTCCTCTCATAAATAGAATGTTCCTAGAACTTTGACCTTTTTAATGACATACATACTTTCCAGTATGTCTTCACAGAATAATAATTACAAGACATAAAAATGACTATTGAGACAAAACAAAATTTTCCTACCTACCTACTTATTTTTTTAAAACTAATTTATTTCAGAAAAAATTACTTAGTTATAGAAATTGTTTTTAATTAAAATTAAAACTAACTTCATAACTGTTTATAGGAAATATTGGCTCACAAAATGTTTTTCTACTGAAACTACCTGAATAGATGAGTTTTCATAAGATGGTTTTGAATACTAAAGCAAGAAACCAATGTGTAAGTATATAACAACCATAATAAGGTACAATAAGTTATGGTATAATTAAACAGACATTGCTACATACCTGTTGCATTTTTAGGAAAAGTTCTTTTGTGCATCCCGTCAAGTCCTTTTCACTAAGATCTACAAATGAATTAATTCAAACAACTAAACTTCTTCTTCTAGTCTAAAAATAAATCAAGAAAGACAAAAGATTTTTTAAATTCATAATTACATTTAATTTGGTGAAATAATTTTCAATCCTGGTAGGAAAAAAATAGAAAAATGCTTTTTCAGCAAAATATTAAATCTATTATATATTAGGAACTTAAAAAATAAAGTAAATACATACAATTCATAATTTAGAGGTCATTGTAATGGGTTATTCAATAGCCCTAAGTCTATAAACTTAAATAAAATAAGTAATGAATGACGCTAATTCGCCTAATAATTATAAATAAAATTCATTATTTATAAATCGGTCAAATGTGACTTATTAATACGTTTTATGAGTCACTGACTTTAACTGTACACTTAAATTCTTCAAACAAAGACCAAAAATATGACAGGAGTGAAGCTAAAGATCAATTGTACTTATACCTCTTTGGAAAATTTTACAAATTCTGACGTATGAATAAATTTAAATAGTTGAAATTTTAATTTTATTTGAATATTGCTGTGTAGAGAATTTTTTTTTTTTACTGGCAACAAAGAGTAGTGAAATGATAATATCATAGTAAAAAATACCAGCAACTATATTAATTATGGCTACTGCTATTTAGAAAAGAGGCAAGAATATTTAAAGTGTAGAATTTATTTTTCCCTCCCTCCACATCCCCTCCTTCTATAACTCTACTAAACTATGGATCCTTTCATCCATACCAACAAAGTTCGCTAAACAACTCTAGTGACATTAATTAACAAGTCCTTTTGGGACCTCTATGTAAATAAGCAAATTTAATTTATTTGTAAACATTTGTTAATTAGTTATAAGTAATTCATATTTTATATTTATTTATTATTTAGTAAGGTTAGGAGATTCTATTGTTATTTTTAATTAGTAGGTGTAATTATTTGATAATTAACTTCAATTTACCTTTTATCTTGATTATTATTGATCCGCAGCCTGTAACAATTTATGTATATGTGTGTGTGCGCGAGTGCGTGTGTGTGTGCGTGTGAGTGTGTGTTTGTGGAAAGAGGTAGAGGAAAAAATGAAGAAGCATTTCGAAGGGGGTGAAATTTTCTCATTTTAAGATTCTCTATGGAAAAAAAAAAAAAAAAATCCTCAATTGAGTCTTTTTATCAAATCGACTGTCCGATGAAAATCTGAATTGCTATCAATAAAAAGTGGTTCCACTTTTATGAGTGTAATAGTGTATATTGTATTACAGCCCTGATGATGACTTACAAGTTAAGTCAAAACGTTGGCAATAACAAAATTTATTTTACTGAAACCAAATTACCAAAATTTTACTGATCCTGGTCAAAACCCTGAGTTGTCAGGAGAAGAAAGCTTTTGAGATCTCAGAGGTCAAGACACTTTGGGACCGGTTCTGCATATCCACCTACCTCTAAACGCATCTTGAATTGCATTGTGTGCTGTAAAAAATTAAAATAAAAAGAAAATTCTACTTATGTCTAAGCAAAAAGAGTGACAAGATAAAGAAAAAAAAAATAGTTTGTTCACTCATGAATGCCTCTTCAGGGCTTGACCATTCAAAGCAGGAGGTAAGAGCGAGATAACCGACCCTGATGGAGGCCGAGTTAGTCTGCGACGGAGCCTGTGACTGGGGTTGCCGGTGAGGCTGTCGTACATTTTGAGATACAGATAGAGGTATAGGTCTGGGTTCCCAGAGCTTTTCCGACAACATATGAGGAGTTGGATCCTGAACGTAGAAGGCTGATCAGCAGGAGACTCTTAGTTGTACGGTCCTTGACGGTGGACTCCTGTTTCTGCTCAGATTGCTGCGATGGGGTTGGTGAAGAAGGAAACCAATTTTAAACAAGTTTAAAAAAAAACCCAACCCCCAAAACCGGGAAGGGGGGTTTTTTGAGCATAGATCGTGAGTAACAGGCCATTCCTTATGACAGTAGTCGTTACTGTGATGCGTACCGCCACATTTTACGCACTGGAGGTTATAGTTACAGTATCCCTTGTTATGCCCTAATTGATGACGATTCATCTTTTCTGTCATCTATCTTGTACCATTGTTATGGAACATTGTCACCGTTCAGTGTATCCTTTGACCGTATTGTGTGTTTTTTCTACTTAAAAAAAAAGTATGTGGTCCTGTTAGTTTCTCTTCATGACTAACAGCATTCAGGACGTTTTTCACTAACAACCTAAGTTACTGAACTCATCTTTGGTGTCATCTACCGGAGGCGTAGGGTTCCGTAATACTATACGTTGTGTGTATTCTTATTTCAACTGGTAACTGGTACTGATCGCTTACAGATCTAAGATAGCGTTCAAAACCACCGTACTATAACTCAGGAATTGGTGAAATAAATTTGTGTCAAAATTTATTAAAAAAATGTGATAAATTTATTTATTTATTATCATGCATTCCATAATTGGAATAGGTCTCTTCTGGGTACCAGTGCCAACAATTTTCCTTCTTGCCTAGTTTGTAGTAAAAAGCCAAAGTACCGTATTAGGTTTTGTATGTTAAAAAAAAAAAAAAATAAGAGTACTTGCCTAACTCTCGAATTTACATTATAATAAACCTTCCATATGGGACAATATTATAATCTAAATGTTATAAAATTATATTTTACACTTATGTCGTTCTATATTTTTGTTTTTGTGGCTCTAATATTAACAATGATAATAATATTTCAAATTTTGATCATTCTCTAACACCCCTCCACCCCACCCATTTCAGCCGTTAACGAAATTGTCGAACGGTTTGCAAAAATCAGCTTAAATAGTTAATTATTATTGACGTTTTGACTTAACTTATACTCATCATACGTAACTTACATGTTTAGACGAAACTTTGGCAACAATAAAATAATTACCCAATAATTTTGGAGTATTTATTTTTCTGATCCTGGCCGAAACCCTGACTAATATCTCCAGCTTACAAATTTATA
>KZ807851.1:193443-214778 GCA_000696205.2 Oncopeltus fasciatus
TATGTACAACTATGTTTTTTAAATATAAATCAGGTAGTTCGCCGATTATGGAAATTACATTCTTAAAAATTTCCTATAATATGCGTTTCTCAAAACAAATTTTAAACAATACAAATGTTAGAAAAAAACATTTGGAACAATTAAGGTTAAATGAATTTTTTCTAACGCAAATTAAATTTGAATTTCTTTATAAACTCCACTCTCTACCGATTTCTGTCATTATTGAACTCTTTTAACGCTTTACAAAAATAAATTTAAATACTGAGAGTAATATCTTTATTTCAGAAATCACGAATACATATTTATATATATAAGTATATTCAATGAGGATCTGAAAAAAAATGATATCAATATACTTATGTAGGAATCCATTCCCATTAGCTGTGTTTCGCGTCCAAATGGCGAGCGTTTTCTGCAGGAGTCTGCCATCTCGGCCGAGCCTAACCTTGTTCACTTTCTCTGACACTGCCTTGTGTTCAACTGATGTTTTCCTGTAATGAGTCCGTTGATCCAGTCCGTTAGATTCGTCAAGTGACCTTTTGGTTTCCTCTCCCTCGTTGTATTGTGACAATGCGATATTAGAAGAAACCATTACTTAAACACAGACAGTTCCTGAGATGGCCTAAAAATGGCATTTTTATACCCCCCTTAAAGATCCCATACCGATTTCCCAGCAGTCTAACGTGGTTTACCAAATTCCCTGTTCTGATAACAATTGTTCGGCTTCATATATTGGTCAAACAAAGAATTATCTCAACAAAAGACTAAAACAACACGAATACAGCATCAAGATTCGTGATATGAACTCGTCGGCCCTCTCCCAACATGCTATTAGCACCAATCACCCACCGGCTTTCAATGAAGCTACCATTCTGGCCTCTGAGCCATTCCTCAAAAAAAGGCTGATTTCGGAATGTGTGTACATTAATCTTAATCCTACCTCTATCAACGATAGGCAGGACAAAGACAACATTTCGTCAGCGTACTGTAATATTTTTCGTATAATACAACGAAAAACTACTCTGAAACTCCCCCATTGTCGGCCTCTTTCTTTTTCCCTTTGAAGGGATTACCTGGTTAATTCCTTTCACCCGGCCCATAAAATTCTTGTTCTTTGAATTTTACCGACTTACCCCACTCCTCCCTGTGACTGTGGTTTCACTTTTCAGTTGTTTTCTGCAGTTTACAATGTGAACAACCACCCTGGGGAGATTTCTCCACTCAACACCATTGCCCTGATGATGGCTTACTAGGTAAGCCGAAACGTTGGCATAAATAAAAATATTACTCCAAATTTTGGTGTATATTTTTTCTTCCTGGCCGAAACCCCGACCATTCTCAAAAGGTATAAATTTAAATTGCATTGTAAAAGACAAAATCACAAGCGAATTGATAAGATATTAGTTTTAGCACGAAATACTGTAAAAACATTTTGAGAAAGGGACCTGGTTTACAAAAGACAGCCGTTAAAATTCAGTGGAAAAGAAAACAGACAAAATTGTCCAAAATCATACAGTAAAAGATAGGGATTCCACTTCAATCGCCAGGATAACAGCAGGAGAGGTTGCACAAATTTTCAACAGTGTTTTTCATTTAAAATCAAAATGGAATGTTATCAACATATCATTATGGCGGGGTGCAAAGGAAAAAACCTTAAATTGCAGTGGTAAAACGAGCAGTGGCTGGAATTTGCCAAATCTTATGTTAATAACGATTTAGAATTCTTGGCATGTCATTATTTACAAGAAAGTAAATATCGTTTTTTGTTTGTTTTTTTAATTTTGAGGTCGGCAAAAGCCGAATACGAGTTTCAAAATCCACATGTGAGGACCACAGTAAGACACAGAGGAAGTAAGTAACAAGGAATATTACCACATACCTTTATGAGAGCGTTTATGAGAGATGCTGTCGAATCATGGCCTCCTTCGTCAGCCAGTTGTACTGGAGTTTTGTCGTGATAACCTGCGGCATTGAGTTCCGCACCAGCAACGGCCAGCAAGGCAAGAGCGATGTCTCTCCCACTGGCTGCCGCGTAGTGAGTAGCCCTGTTGCTTGATTCGCCCACCGCCTCCAGATCGGCTCCGGCCCGCAGGAGTACGCTCAGGACCTCGACTCTTCCAGAATCTGCGGCCATGAGAAGTGGAGTGAATCCAGTGAGGTTCCTCCATTCGATGTCGGCCCCACTCACTATTGCGTCACGAGCCAGCGCATGGTCGTTTACCCTGATTGAAGCGAGCAACACATTTGTAGCGTCGTTCGGGTTATCTTGCGCCTACAAAATATCATTGCATAGTAGATAAAGAAAATATCATTTTTATATCGTTGTCGTTATTTATTCAATATGTAGAGGGCAAAGATATATATATACACACAAACTAAAAATTGTAATCAATATAAACTTTTTGTTGCGTTAAAGCATTTTGCAGCATTGATAAAACAATTATAATAGCAAAAACCATTCCATTTTATTTTTACAGCCAGTAATAATTTTACAACAGAAATTTCTTCCTATTAAAATTGGAACAGTAGTGTAAGGCTTTGTTACTCTTCTACCATCCAATGGAGTTCTTCAAGGGACTCTTACACACAGCTAAATAATAAATAAAATTATCATTCCCGATATTAGATATAAACCGAAGATTTTTCATACACAACATTCAGAAACTATTCTTGAGGTTGCATTTGACCAAGAACCAGCATCGCGTATTGGTTCTTGCATCTATCTGCCTATTTATTTATTTGTATTTCTCTGCCTCCCTAAATACAGCTTCTCATCAATATCTCAGTAGAGAACGAAATGTTTAAACTTATTCTTTTTTTAAGCTTTTTTCTCCATCAAGTACTGACTCGAGAGTACTTATTCATAATAGGGTACTATAGAATAATACAATCTCTACCAATAATCGTAGGGAAAAAAAAACATAAAATTTCTTCGAAAGACTTCAATACTTCTAAGTTAAGCTTCCAGTAAGTTTTAGCTTTATATAAACTCCAAGATAAGTAAAAAACGTTACATACATTTTTTGTAGCAACACAAATAGAGCTATAATTATACCTCATCCACTTTAAATTCCGATATCTGTCGAAATAAAATTCGTTCAAAAATTGGCCAATAGATAAATAAACAGCTAAGTTAGTTTCAATGATTTTGAATAGTTAATTACATACAATTATCCAAACAATAGTACATCATTGTTTTATTTTTTTTATTACTGTGAATAGAACATACTCCCATAGGAGTTGAATTTACCACAACTAACTGCACAGCAAGATACGATCTATTGTACTTTTTAAGATAGAAAAAAAAAATTAATCTCAACAAATGACTATTCAAATTAATTATTATTAATTATTCATAATGTGCATAAATTATATTTAATGCTAAAAAAATTGAACTGTCAATAGAGAAAATTTCGGAAATGCTAATTTTAAAATATGTTAATTTCTTCATTATTTTAAGCATTAGAAAATATTTTAACAAGAAAAACATCATAAATAATTCGATTAAACTTTTGAAATTAAATATACGATCGAAAAAATCATTTTTAATAATTTATTTAATGAACTAATTAAACTATTATTAAATGATTTATTGAGTTTAAAAAAATAATTAAGCACTCTGTAAATGTTTAAAAAAGGAATTAAGCACACTACAAAAGAAAAGAAAAGAAAAGAGGAAAAATTAATTAAAACCGTAAAGAAGAAAGAATTCAGGTCGTTAACAAAGTATGGCCTGAAAGGGACGTTAGATACTTGCTATGGAACGATTAGACCACTCTAACCTGATCAAAGTAGTGATTTAGTAAGCAATGGAGGTTTTATATTCTAGTATCAGATGACGTCAACGGTGCGAGATTTTTGTAAAATATTTTTTAAACATAAAAGTTAAGCAAAATTACTCTGAGAATTTCATGTTATATACTTCGTCATTTAAAAAAATTATTCTTCCAGATAGAATTACATTAGTTTTAGAACCGAAGAGAGGAACAAATAAATTAAATTGATATAAATAAGCGATGTAGAGCAGTCTGTGCCTATTGGGAATCATTTAAATTTTTTTTGTATGTGGTAGATACATATAACAGGGCACCATTTTGTTTTAAGGTTCCTTTTTCACACAAGAAATAAGTATGTTGAAATAAGAGATAAGTAAGTCATAAGTATATCAAGCATTAGTTGTTAAAACAAATGTGACCTTATCTATCACAATAAAAACAAAAATAAGTCTGTGAAAGTGAACTTACATCTCCATAAACGCAGATGGCGGCACTCATGTAGGATAAGATGAAGAATATGAAAGACATTTTGGAGTTCATTGTGGCAAAAAAAACTGCCTTTCTGCTGGTATTTGAATCGCAGTGAAACCTAAAAACAAATTTCATAATTAATTAATAAAATTTTAGAAAAAGTTTTAGTTTCAATCTGCAGGACTAGGTAATACACTAACTTGAGTTTTTTCTTGAGTCATTTTCTCTATTTACCTTGAGTTTTGTTTTATTTTCCTAGGCATAAGTTGCTAGGTATAATTTGAAGAATCTTGTTTTAAAACATAATTTTATATATTGTAAAATGCAAGAGTCCAAATGTTATTCAAATATAATAAAATATTTAATCTTTAAGGCTTCAGTAACATAATTATGTAACTTTTACAAAGATCATCTTTCAGAGCAAACACTAAAGTTGTTCTTCTTGATTATCGCAGAGAATAGGAGAGCGATTAAGTGGGCCAGCCTTCTGACCAACATACACTTCTTTGTAGCGGGGTATGTACTTGGCATACAACTGTAAGTAAACAAAAAAGATTTATCTCTGTAGGCTAGAGCACACACTTACAATCCACAATGAACCCCATTGAAAGATCAAATTAGTCATTTTCGCGGACGCCATTAATGAATCATGGAAAATCTGTTTAGTTTGCACTGTTCCTGCTTTATGAAATTAAAGCTTGAGTTTTACCCCCATTTAGGACTTATGTTAAATAATCGGTTTTAGTTGTGGCTCATGTTTGTGAATGAATGATGTTCATTTTACAATAACAAATAAACAATTTTTTTTTTCAATTTAAAACTTAGAAATAATGTGTAGACACTACTCCATTTTCTTTAAAGTAGGTTAAAAAAGTGATGTACTTGATCAGAATTTTGGCAAGAAGATGAAGCACTAAAATCAACAATTTACAAATTAGAGATTTATGATATAAAATCAAATAACATTACCATATACAGACTCTAACTGTAAGGCGACCTAATTAATGGTATTAAAACGTTCTTCAGAGATATTTTAGAAGTTGAAGAAGACATTATTGTAAGCAAGCTGCACAGGGTTAGCAAAAAATACACGAAACCCGTAATACTAGTTCAATTATTATTAAATTGCCAAAAATTTTAAATATTCAAAAATATTAACGAATTAAAAAACACGGGGATGTAAATGTGAGTAAAATTTTATCGAAAAAAATAGAAAACATTGACTGTTGTCAATCAAGAAAGAAATTATACAACAAAATGACAACAAAAAAATCAAAATTAGAAAAAAAAACTATATGCAATTAGAAATAAAATTTTTTTTTAGATTGATAATTTAGGTCTTATTGTTAATGTCAATGTATTTATTTTATAATGGTTGACATTTAAATAATTTAAACGGTTTCTTGAACAAAATCACTTTTATTGAAGTCAGCCAAGATTGATACAACTTATTGGAAGGAACACGTTGTAACAATGCAAGAGAGAACAACAATGTTGCCATCTTATTATTCACGATCACATAATTACACAATATCCAAAAATTATGTACACAAGAATTAAATATATTATTAAATGTCGGCATATCAGACTTTGTTAATAACTATTTCATTGGAATTAATCTGGTGGCGGAGAGGTAAATGAAGAAATTAATAGGGAATAGAATAATGGGATCTGCCCAAAGGTTACAAATATCTTCAGAAAACAAATGTGTAAAAATAAAGGAATAAATTCCAATTAGTGGAGAATTTGTTGGTTAACTGATCATTGAACTCCAGTTGTCATCATAGATCAACAAATTACTTATTGGAACAGCATCTAAAAATTCTATGTTACAATACCTCAGGTTTAAGAAATAAATGGTTAAATAGCAAAATATTTATTCCCAGACACACACACACACACACACACACACATACATATATATTACAAGTTTCGATGTTTTATTTCTCTTCGAAACGTTATAATGGAGTGTGATGACAATCTGAATTATAGCAGTTATTTAAAACCACTAAAAAATAAAGTCGATAGCAATAGTTTGATTATGAATTCCACCATGCCCAAAAAAAATATTTTAAATTATTTAAATTATTCTGAAAATCAGGAATCAGCATTATCAAAGACGAATATTTTAAAGCCAATAAAAGGTTTAAAGAAATATGTAAAATCAGATAGAAAAAATGTTCTATACAAGTTATTAAAACTCTTTTTGGGGGGGAAAAAAAAGACCCCAAAAAATTTTGGGCAAAAGTCAAACATTTTAAGACGATAAATAGAGGTTTTAATAACACCGTTGGAATAAAAACTAAAAGTCCATTTTCAAAAATTGCTATACACTGAATGCCAAGGTAATATTTAGTTTTGTAAATATTAATTTTGTTTTTGGTTTTTAATCCCATTTAAATCAATTAATGCGAGGTAATAGAATAAAAAATCTAACTGTTCCAGCCAGGTCTCGAACCTGGATCTCCTGCTTTCCGGGCAAGCGCGTTATCCAATTACACTAGCAAGAGAGCCAGATATCCAGATTACCCAGCCAATTACCCAGAACCGGGAGAGCCCTGGCTGGGACAGTTATTCTATTCCCTTGCACTAATTGATTCCTAGTTTTGATCCAGCCGTAATTTATTTATTAAATGAGAAATTTGATATGGTTGATTTACAGTATGTAATAAATAAAATTAGGCCTGGAAAGACTCCTGGAAGAATCCTGGAATAGGCAGACTCGGATAAGAACTACATAAAAATGCGCCTGATACATTTCTCCAGCTTACACTTAAGTGTACAACTATGTATACTATGTACAACTATGTTTTTTTCAAAACGGCTTTAATAAATCAATAATATTTGATGTGCCCTATGTACAAAGGAAAATATAAGTAATAGTGAAAACTTTATAGGTTTGTCTTTATATAACTGTGTTATGTGTAATTACTTTCCGGTATAGGTAATTAATAATAGAATCCTGAGTTGTGCAGAGAGCAATGACATTACTGAAGAGGAACATTGGTTTTAGACACTGGGTACACACATTGGACATTATGTACGCCTTAACTGGAATAATTAGTTTGAAGCTAAAAAGTAAAACTGAAAATATATATTGTTTCTTTGTTGATTCGAAGACTGCCTTCTACAAAATAAAGAGCAAAATGTTAATCTATAAAAACAAATATCTAGGCCTCTCTTCAAAAATGATTATAATAATTGATGCTCTCTGCGATGGCACATTATCTCGAATATGGAGAACCATTCTCGGAGTTCTTCGAAACAAATACTGTAGTAAAGCAAGAACGTCTTAAAAGTACAACTGAATTAATTTTATTTCTTAAAAATGTAAAAAAGATTTTATCAGTAATCAAATAAGGTGATTATGAATCAATATTCTATTATTTGTAAATGATATTATTTTAATTAGTTTCACTTAGAAAAATAATATAAAAACGTGCACTATCTGTAAGTATGGATAAATCCAAGATAGTTGATCTCTAAAACTATGATATAAAATTGAGTAAAGATAAAAAATTGAATTATATGAATAAGGAAAAAGAAAAAGTCCTACTTTAGAAATATCTACGAGTTTTCTTATAGAATAGGTTTAATTACAAGAAGTATTATAAGAAAAATGTTTTAAATCAAAGTATGCTATAAATTGTACATGGGATAGGCTAATTAGTAATAAAAATATCGCTAACATACAAAATATGAAACTTTTCAACTCTATTATATATTCAATCCTTTGCTACGCTGGAGAAGAATGGGGATGGAAAGAAAATATATCAATTATCCATTATAATTTTAAAATATATCAAGCGAGACATCTAATATATGTCATATGACAGAAAAAGATTTACAGATTAAACTAAAAATTTTACTATACAAAAATGAAGAAATAAATAAACTTTATATGCTCCGATAGAGATGTATGTAGTTGATTTTTTTTTTTTTTTTCATATTTTGTATAGTTAAAAATTTTTAGTTAAATCTGTAAATTTTTTTTCTGTCATTTAACATACAACATCTCTGTCTGTTCATTCCAAACTATAATTCTATAAGTGTAAACGAGTGTATTGTTTTTCAGCCCTGATGATGGCTTACAAGTTAAGTCGAAACGTTGGCAATTATAAAATAATTTTTGAGTATTTTATTTTTCTGATCTTCTCCGAAACGCTGACTAATTTCTCCAGCATAATAGAATAATAATTTCTAATAGCATAATAGTGACTTTGCAAAGTTTTCATGTGGAAATATGTTTCATTTTATACGTGATTACTTTATATATCTTAATTTAAAAATACATTACCTGTACTTGCTGAGCACTATGTTAGAACAGACTACACAGAGTTTTATCTCTGCAAAGCTCACTCCTATACCAGCAAGTAATGCCTCAAGGATTATCAGTCGATATTAGCGATAAAACAGATCTTAAAAATGCACGAATTATCTTAAGGAGTCTGCGATGAGCTGTTGAGCCTGAACAACCAGCCATGGATGGCCTCCGAGCCAATCTAAGTCTAATTGAAAATTGCATGCATTTTTGGGAGAGTGTCAGGTTTTGCCAGAGTTCAGAAATAAGTACTAAGGTACAATGATCTTAGGGCCCTGTGAAGAATTAAACTTGCTTGAGTTTGGGCTAGGGCACGAATTATACATTTTCGAGATGTAGAAAATATTTAGCTCAAGAATTAAATTATTAATGGCCAATTAAGTTTTATATATATACTTAGTAAAAACAGGTGGGAGAAAGAGTATAGTGAACACACAAAAATAAAAAAATTACAATGAGTTAAATTTTCAGGGGACTTCACACCCTTCTTCAACAAAGAGTGAAGAAAGAGTGCTGCTCCCTCCTCACTGACGAAAGGCGTGAAGTCCCCCCAAAATTTAATAATCATTGTAATTTTTTTTCACTATACTCTTTCTCCCACCTGATCTTATTTATTATATATATATATCGTAGCCGCGAGTGTTTCATTTTCCATGTATACTTTCTATATATATCACTTTCAGAAAGTATTTGTGCAAGTGGCACATATATCTGAAGTATAGGTTACTAGTTATCCTGGAGGTTTACATGTTAGNAGTAATCAAGAATAGGTGGGATAAAGAGTGCAGTGCACACACTCTCTTTCCCACCTGTTCTTACTATATATCGCAGCTGAGAGTATTTCATTTTCTATATATTTATATGCATATATATGTGTTTACATACTAATTAATAAATAGGTCCCTGGTGGCTATTAAAAAGAAAGGAGTGTGAATATTTAATGGCTCTTTAAAATTTATATGAAGAATCACATGAACCCCAAGTATGTTCTACATGTAGAATACTTATCACAAAAAAAACGAGAAGGATTGCATATATAAATCTAAGAAAATGGAACCAGTCCAACAACTACAAGGGGAGAAAGAGTTTCTTTACTTACCGCGAAAGACTTAGTACAGTGATTGACAATGTAAGAGTTAACACCGAGATTTATATGGCATAGATCAAGGCAATGCATGCTAATTAATTCCTTCTGGCATCTGCACAAATATTCCATGTGTACAGAAAGTAATTCTACTCCATAATGAGTTTGTTCATGAAATGCTTTCAACTACTTCCTTTATGATTTACTGCAATTAAGTTACATGAAGTAACCATTTTTTGGCAAACTTATAATAAGCCACGTAATAAATCTGGTCTGTCCGCTACTCAAATTTCCCCTTTTTTATCTGATACTCACGAAAATTATTAATAAATACAATCCCATATTACATTTTGTGTCCCAAAAGTAAACAAATTTCATTGTGAACCAAAGTAAATTGAATTTCATTCAAACGAGAAATTCAAATATGACATTTGCTCTAATGAAGGCTTGAAAATTTGGCCAAAAGTTTGATGATAATAAAATAACTTTTTTGTTCATGAATCAGTTTTAATTCTTCAGTTTCCAAGACAAACCCCTAACTAACCTCAACTCTTAGAGAAAAATATTTTAGTACAGGAACCTTAAGGATATTTTTTTTTCTTCATACTTGGCTGGTCTAGTAAAATACTGCAGACGGGAAGACAAGGAAGACAGACGGCAGAATTAATTTCTGGGAAAATGTTTTGTTTAAATAATTTAATGATAGGTTTTTTAAACTAATTGTACACCGCATCATATAAATATAATTTCATGTTGAATGTATGCAGACACTCACATTTGTGACTCATTTTTATATTAGTAAATTTTTGATTGATAGAATAAATTTGGTGTGTGTGTGTGTATACATACATATGTATGTATAGAATCAATTCGGTGATGGCTGACCGTCAAACTTTACGAGGAAAGATGTGTATATGGCACATTATCTCGAATATGAANATATAAGGCCCATATATATATATATACACATCTTTCCTCGTAAAGTTTGACGGTCAGCCATCACCGAATTGATTCTATCAATCAGTAATTTTTACTAAATTAAAAATGAGTAAATATAAAATTTCCCCAAACTTTATTGAAATTTAAATCGAAATTGAACTATTCTTGTAAGAAATCCCAGCTTAAAATTTTAACATTGGCTAAAATGTAAAAATATATTTTTCATTTCAATAGTGCCTCAAAAATCGACATTTTCTTTTTACCCGTTCCTCTTAACCCATTACTTTTTTAGTTTGTAACCCTAGAAGTGACTCCTTCGTTCTTACTTTTAACTCATAAAACCGGCAGTTAGTACAAACACTGACCTATTGACTATTTTTTTCTTCCTGGCCTTCAGGATTCCGTATTATAGGTAAGGCTAATTTTCTTCCCATTAACTGTTACATTTTCTAGCTAAAAAATTCTCAACCGTTTCAGCTACATAATTATATTTCATTTTTCGTGTCACCCCAACATTTATTTTTCTACATTCCCTAGATTATTTTCTATCACTTTCCAATAAATCTCTGCCCAATAATTTCTGGCGTCGGATTCTGGTCTCATCAGAATCAAAGGATCGCTTGACAATAAGTCAAAACATTCTCATTTTACTCCATTCTCATTCTGCATTAAGGTGTCTATTCTTCCTTTACTATCCCCTGAGGGGCTAAATAAAAAATTTTAATTTTATTTTCTTATTTACGCCCTAAAGTTTCCTCAAAATATGATTTAAGAGCGCCAGGGTAGCTCCAAATCCGTCAGCTGCTGGTTCAAGTCCAGCTTAGGACAAGTATTTATCTATAATTAAAAGCTTGTCCTGAACCATGGATGTTTAGAATGGAGTGGTAACCTGTAGATAGCCCCTCTCTCCTTGATCCTAAATAGTTGAATGGGATGTTAACACGGGAAAAAAAATGCTTTGCAGATTTTTTTATTCTCTTCCCTCTCATTAATTGTTTAAAATTTACGTAGGATAATAAACCACAACCAAATAAATATTTATAAAGAAAATTTAATAAAGTAAATGACGAGAGTCGACAAAATGTATGAAAATGTCAGCTCCTTTGAGTTTAAGACAATGTATTCGTCTTTCTCGTAAGTTAGGCTCTCGCTAGTGTAGAGGGAATTTAATAAGTAAACTGGCTCGTCCCGGTGTTGCAATGGATAGCACACCGGCCCTGAAAGCAGTAGTTCCAGGTTCGAGTCCTGACTGGGACAGATAGATTTTTTTATTCTATTCCCTCTCATTAATTGTTTTGCAGTATAGTTTTACTACAACTTTAAGGGAAATCTAGACATTAGATGTCCTTACTTTTCTTCCCTTCTAGATATCCTGAAAGAGCTCTTTCACACACACAGAGGTCAGACTTCCCTCTGGAAGTCTGTTATCATAGAGACACTTAGTAAACCACTCTTGTGCCCATTTTACTTTAGATTCCATAAGATAATGGCATATATTTGTACTCAATACAACCGTTGGAAGTTGCTTCTTTAGCAATTTTACCAACTACTTCATTTTCTATTAAGCTTACAAGATTAAGGTATCAAGAAAGCAATAGTTTTAATACAGAATTTTCTAAACATTGAATATTAAATATATTTCTTAGATTAATGTATTTCTTGAAATAATATCCATAAGTGATAAAAGGCTAAAAAGTGAGTCAGAATGAGAATGGTGTTGCTAAGAGGTCCTATAATATATAATGCTTTATTATCAGCAAGTAATTTTCTCTAAAATTACTGCATATAGAATGTAATTTAATTATTTGAGAAGAAAAAGGTTCTTCGTACATCCTATTTCAGTTTTAGAACCATCAGTAAATATTTTAATATCTAATGGGTACTTAGATTTTAATGTTTTAAATTCCTTTATGAATGTTAAGGGGAGTTTGTCTATTTTCAAAATTTTTGATGGGCTAGATCGTAATCATCTAGTAACTAGACCTGTTGCAATTCTCTCCAACCCTTATGATGAACATTTGTAAAATTCTTGGACTAGCATGACTGTACACCTCTGCTACGCAGTATTAAGTTAATTAATACTAATTAATATGCCTTATTAATATTAACTTGTAATTAGACAAGTTTATCAGAAGTACTACCAGAGGCCACATTGCAACTGTGAAAAAGCACTGTTGTTTTTTAAAAACAAATTTAATTGATCAGCCACGATTTTCTTTGATAACATACACAAATAACTAGTAAGGGAAATGGGTCTGTAACTAATTAATAGCTTTTATGCAACACCATCTTTATTTTGCGTTTTGAGAATAATATAGTTTGTAACTTAGCCATTGAGAACTTAAATCCATGATTTTTTAGCCAGAAATCGACATTATTAATTGATCTTTGCACGACAGTTAATAAGGTTTGTAAATCATAACAGGATAAAATCAAAACAGAGAATAACAAACCTAGGACAGGCAAAAAGATAGTACGCATCTTCAATGGCACTGATAAAGAGATTTGCACTGAGGCTGCCTCCCTGATGGACACCATTTTCCGAAATAAACTTATGTGATAAAGTTGGACCACAGTGAACCTGAATTATCCTATTTTTGAGACTTTTATTTTACAAAATAGATTACGTGGCCATCAGTTTTTCACTGAACTGAGACAGTTGAGGATATGTCTTCTCCAAGTGCGGTCAAAGACACACACAATCGATATTCTAATACCAGAAGGGATTGTACAATATTGATATATTGGCAGTCAGTCATTTTTTAATTTTATTAAATACCTTATTAATATTAAATTGTAATTAGACAGGATTATGTGGAGTACTACGGCTAATCCATAGGCCACATTGCCACTGTGAAAAAGCACTGTTATTTTTTTAAGAACAATTTTAATTGATCAGCCACGAGTTTCTCTGATAACGTACACAAATAACTAGTAAGAGAAATGGGTCTGTAACTAGATACATTATGATGTGATTTTATTTTCTAAGTGTCCATAGAAACTACTATAGACTTTGACCAAGCTTGAGGGAATCCATTAGTTGAAAATATTCTATTTTAATATACTATTAATCATTTTAATGGTATTTCGGGGCTGTGGGAAGATTCCTTTCATGATTTAATAGTGTTCTCAAGCTCTGAAGAAGGAAAGGGCAAGTTCGTTGGGCTTTGTGGGTCAACAGAGTTTAGGGGTGCCTTAGAATCTACGAAAATTCAAAAACGAGTTCCAAGATGGTAACCTATTTAAAAAGGGGTCTGATATAAATAATCTAAAAGGTTATTTCTACCACCAATGAATATAGAACTATCATACCTTCTATTATCCGTCTTCATTGGTTTCTGCAAACCATCTTCTGTTGGCGAGCGCTTTCGGACATTGTCCATCTTCTGGCCAAATACATGCGTTCACTGTCACTGCATGTATTCGGCCAAGAATAATAAATAAATTTTCTATTATCTCAAATCCACGTTCTCAAAGTATTATTTCGTGGATTTTTTTTTTTTTTTTTTTTTTTTTTTTTTTTTTTTCATTACTTCCTTTAAAAATTGTATTAACTGTTTTCAAGACTGTTTTTAAAGGTGTATTATGGTTTATTTTTTCGAGATATTTCCTCCAAAATATTTTTTTAAATTTATTGAGGGGGTATCTCTCTTAGTCCTGGCTCTAAAATAGTTTTTCCATTTTTTGTACCAGGTTCTTTTAACAAAATCCCTTTATCCTTTTTTTTTTCTTGTTTTTAATTACCGGAGAGAGAATTCTGAATTTCACCTACGAAACTGAGGACGTTTCAATTCCTTCGTTTTTGGTATTGTTTCAGAGGCGGTGGTAAGAAAATCTTGGCATATATTTTCAAAAATACTGTGAATGAAAGGAAGGTTGACATTAATTACAGATAGGTCTGGAAGATTCCTAAAATTCACCCAATCAGCATGATCAAACATTCATCTTAGACGAATGATAATCGGATGAAATTTATCAGTTATGTTTAATACAAAATGAAGATTAAAAAAAAAAACGTTTTCCTGGATTTTTAAAAATTAAAGTAGGTGGGCAACTAGAAATGATAATAGTCGTAGACCCTGGATGCAGATTTCTCAGGTTTTGTTGGGGTTCGGTGAAGATTGATCCAAAAAAATGCAATTTTTAAAAATGTTTATTTTTTCATTATCTTTCAACTTTTCGGCTTACATTGTAAGCCATCCTCAGGGCTACCATGAAGGCGAGAGGAGACATCTTATCACCTGGATAAAATGTTCATAATTGGAATCTATCTCAAACAGAAACTCTCCATTTGAACATAGGTTGGTATATTTCTTTCATTAAAAATATTTAAGTTATTTTCATATAGAAAACTTTCTACTTATTACTTATTTTTCCTTATTAAATAAGTATTTTAAATCTCCGAAAATTAAAATATATGGTGGAAGAATATGGCGAATGCCATTTAAATTCACAATTGACCAGGAGGCAAGTAAAGGCTGAGAATAGAAAGAGGGAAAAGAATTTATACTCGAACAGATTGAAGAAGTGGATTTATATTTACAATATCATATGGTATTGCATCTTTTATCAAAATTACAACTCCACTATAAGAAATTCTACCTTCACTCAAAAGATTTAGATGTGTCTCTTGCAGCACAGCAATAATACAATTTTTATTATTAATAATGATTTGTAATTCATTTATATTTATGTTCATCACATCCATTGAATTATGGATATATGGGTGATTAGGCAATACAAATATGCAGGGAAGGAGTGAAAGTTATGAAAAATTAATCTCGCTAAGTGTATTTTTAAAATAAATCAGGAACAAAATTTTAAGAGAGAGAAAAAAAAATGATTAAGTGTAAATTATACAGGCATTTGAATATTTATTATCAAGTGCTTCATAAATTATATTAATAAGACAATTTATTTTATATAATGTGACAAATTCGACTGAATATAAAATTTTGATTAATAATTTATNAAATTATTTTTTTTTTTGCAGAACTGTGAATGCAGTTGAAACTATTTGTGAAATTTTTAAATATGAAGGGGAAGTGTTTCTTGATTGACCTTGAAGATGCACTGTATATTGCTTAGAAAAATTTATTATTTTTGGCTGAGGGTTTTTCTTTGTGGTTTCCCATTAAATATAATCCCACGCAGTGTAAGATAGATTTATATGTTCTTTTAAGCAATATCACTCTTAAAAAAGTAATAATAATAAATAGCAATTGATAAGGCAATGAGGCCAAATTATATCTCTGAGGAGCCAAATGTTTTGAAAAAACTATGGAAATTGAGATTATAATATTGGAGGTATTGATTAATCATAGAGAACTTCATTCTCCTTAACTATTAAGTTTTTATTTATTAAATAAATGTAGTATTGCTCTGAAGGAATTGAGTTCAAAAATACCTGAACTGATTAACTTATTTTTATCAGATTTGACTAATCTTGACTATGCTAGAACATGATTTGTCTTGACATCTCAATGTCTGATGCTTTGTTATTTCCAGCCAATTTTCTATAGTATAAGTTGGGACAAAATAAAGGGTGTGACATAATCTGCTAAAATATAGAACCTATGAAGTTTTTTCTCTTCTATTGTTTTGCAAAATATTTTGAACAGAACTTTTAACTTTGATTGAAATGCTCCTCTCTCTGAGTCTTAGACTTAATGAAGGAATTTTCATATTTTAATTATTCACTCCAGTGGCACCTTGTTAGTTAAATAACTAACTAACAATAACCATTTTGCTAATATAAGAGCATAAAACAATTCTGCCTGTATAAGTTTTGCAGCTTCTCGTTTCATTAAATAATTTTGTTAATAATAAATATCCATTATTTTATATAAATTTTCTACAAGGAAACTAAAAAGATAATTTTTTTTTTTCAATTCTAGTCCAACTATCTTTTGGATGATCCATTAACCAACACATGCTTTTGAATTCAAAAGAGCTCAAATGCTGAATATAGGTAAGCTACTTTATAAAGATCAGGTTTCAAATCTTCCTTGAATATATATATATCAAGGGAACAGAATAAAAAATCTAACTGTCCCAGCCAGGACTCGAACCTGGATCCCCTGCTATCCCTTGCACTAAAAATTATTTAATATTTATACTATAATTTTCTTTTTAACCCTTCCAGAAGGCTGGGAAGGAACAGATTGGTGTCCTATATCTGTGTTAGAACTGGTAGAATCCCGGGGTGATGGGGCGTTCTACAGCTGGGACATTACTGTCTTGAGCTGCCTTAATGACGGCTTTAGATTTCCCATTTTCACAGGATTTCATCTTGCCATCTTCAAAACTTTATGGTTTGTAATTGTGTATAAACTATGCCTCCACGATAATAACTTTTCATTTCCAGAATATTCGCTCATTATAAGATAAGGGTGAGTGTTCTGTACAGTATTTTTCTTCCTTCAGAATTGTAAATCCTCGTTATATTAATACCATTGAGCAATGCATTATACGCCGGTAGAATATTTTGAAAATGGAAACTCTTTAGGCTCTGGAGTATGGCTGACGTTTCGAAACTGTTATATTAAGATGTTGGAGAATCCTTCTGATGAAATATTTGAAATGTCCTCTTTATTGAGCATAATATTAGAACGACGTATACCACGGATAAGAAAATGGCAGACATTCTTCCAAATTCCAAAGACAAGTTGGGCCTGAGGACTCCAGAGGTAATATTCCCTGCTCATGCGGAAAGTCATACATCGGTGAGACTGGCAGAACCATTGATATCAGATTAAAGGAGCATATTGCGGACATAAAACACGGGCGCACTGAAAATCGGCTTTAGCAGAGCATTTCGCAGACACTAGCCATCTCACATACAATTTGATAACGCCTCCATTATCGCTAAAGAGAGCAACTACTACCGACGGACAAATAGAGAAGCTGTCGAAATAGCGAAGAATCCAGATAATATTAACAAAGAAGATGGTTGTAAATTAAGTCAGAACTGGAAACCTGCTTTATTTCAGAGGAAACCAGTTAGGGGAGCTCCTATTGGCACCAGAAACATGACTAGCTGTTCGAGAGAATTGTCGTCAGAAGGCCACGCTCATTGGGAAGTAACAGCCAATAGGAAAGCAGGAGACTCCCCGGGAAAAATGAACAGCCAATGGGAAGGCAGGCTGAGATCGAGGTCCGAACGATGAGGGGTATATAAGGCCCCTGTACCTAGCGACGCTCTCATAATGACACACCTGTGTACGTGTGTCATATTTCATATAAACGCCGGTTATGCCTCACCGGTTACTTCACTTGTAAAGCTCCTCGGAGCTCAACGTCCGCAGATGTATTCTCACCATAACCCGCACATACCTACGGGTAAAAGGGTCGCTATAGGTGGTGTACCAATTACACTCACACCACCCTCGCTCACGGACTGCTATTTCATAGCAAATTGTACATTTTTCAATTTTACGAATAGACGAGGCAGAAGTAAAAAAAAAAAAAAAACGACGCTCTCATTCTTCATTCAGCCCTGAAGAAGCCATCACACGATGTGCGAAAGTTTGGCAGCTAAAAACTCCAAGACACGGTTGAACCCGGAAGAAGTATTGGTAGATATGTCCTCTTTCGTTGTGGGGAAGTTGAGAATGGTCCTCAACTTTACCTGTGAGACTCCAGCAGCATCAAGGGTTTCGTTTTGTTGGCCGAGCAAATTTGAAGGAAACAATGCCTTGCTCTTGTTGTTAGTTGACGAGGTTCACAAATAGAACTACAGTTTAATTGAGATGTAGCAACACAGGGATAACTATCTCTTATCTAGAAGTGTAAATAGCAAATGTAAATGGTACCTTCTACAGGTATCCCCAACAACCCTCTGGGACAAGAGGGGTCTCTAACATTTTAATTTACATGTGTACATGGGAAATTTCCTCAATTTGCTCGTTTGGCAGTATTTCCTCAATCTTGGAGTCCATCAATTCTGGGACAGATTCAAGGTGTATTAGATTATAAATCCTAATTTTGCATGGAGAATAATATAAAGAGGTGTAAAAAAAATTATTTTTTTTTTTTGCAGAACTGTGAATGCAGTTGAAACTATTTGTGAAATTTTTAAATATGAAGGGGAAGTGTTTCNTATATTATACTAAAAGCTGTGAAGTGTAATTATAATTCATGTTATTGATTAAGTATTATATATGTGTGTGTGTGTGTGTGCGTGCATTTTTGGATTACGGATTTTGTGTGTATACTTAAACTTATTTGTTTAATGAAAGTATAAGCATGAGAATGTCTTTTGTGTAATTAGGTAAAAAAAAAAAAAAAAGGTTCTTTTAGATTCCTCAGGAAGGGGTTCTTGAACAACTTGTATAAAAGGTTTCACTTAGATGTGACTTGAAAATGGTATATTTCAAAATATTATTTTGGATTAAGTTATACTTCATGAAAACCTTTTGAGTGCCTTTATATTTGATATAATTAGTTTTAAAAAATTTCATTTATTTCAAATCTCACATTGATTTATATTAGTGATGATGTATTGTAATGATTTGGAAAGAGTTTATTCATTTATTAAATGAAACAATAAGGGAATTGAAAAGGATTATTAAGTGGGTCATTCTCCATGATAAGGTGAATTCTTGGACCTATCTATGGAATTTATCAAAGAATAGAGGTATATAATTTTCATTTCAACTAGGAGAGAAAATCATCAATTAGGTGATAAAAGAATCAAAGTATCAATCACACTTACTCTGTTTTAATTTGGGTTAAGCTGCTTTTGGTAGATCAGAGCCTTACAGTCACCTGCATAGTCACTTTAGTCTCTGTCTTAGTAAGCAGATAAGAGGAACTGGGCTGGAGTATGAAGGAGACATTGACTCTCTCATAAATAAACTGAATTAAGGTATGCTTAGTAAAGTAATTGTTAAAATAAACAAAACAAAAAGCGAACAAATTTAAAAATCAAAATGATAAGTAAACAATTCATGAGAGGGAACAGAATAAAAAAAATCTATCTGTCCTCGCCAGGAATCGAACCTGGATCTCCTGATATCCGGGCCTGGTATGCTGACCTTTACACCACAAGGACCAGCTAGATATCTCACTCAATTCCCTCTTCACTAGCGAGAGCCTACTTTACAGGANTATGTTTTCATTAATATGTGTTTTACATAGAAATTTTGTAAAAAACTTTTTTTTTTAATTACATAGAAAATGAGCCATGGATCGAAACAAGTAGTAATGTGATAGCCCGTATCATAGGTTAGCACAGGCATAAACCAATATATGGTCGATAAGGCTGGAGTTCGAATCCATGAAGTCTTTAAACACGGGAAGTGTGTGGACAAAAATCCTTTTTTGGTTCATCATAATAGGATAACTCACAGAAAACTTCGCGTACTTTCCAGTTGTTCACAGTAAGGTTCAGAATTCATTGAGCAGCCATCAGGAACAAATTCTCAATGAGTACACTTTTAAAACTCTAAAAAATTGAAAGCATTGACTTTTTATTTCTTCAAATTTCCCCCCTTGCAATGATAAAAAAAACCCAGTTTGATCAAGTTCTAGCCGTTGCTTATGGGCATTCGGATTTTGTCAGTAAACCCATCAAATAATAAATAAATATAAAACAATTCTTTCATCAAAGAAGACAATCTTCCAGTAAAATCTATTAATCAAGGGGTTTTCAATAAATTTTCACAAATTTCCAACCTTTTAGATAATTGCTTAGGAGTAAGTTCATAGAGAATCAGTCACTGCTTTTCGACACACCACACTCCCTGGCAAGTTTGGGAGTACTTGTGGACGGATTTTACTCAACAGCTTCCTGCAGAACCTTATCAATATCCATTAATGGTCACCACTAGCCCTTCTTCCTTTCCAATGTTGATTCTCCATTGCTACATTTTTCAAACAAAAGACAAAACGCCAAGCAGTGGGCTGGTCAAGGACACTTTTCCATTCATATATTTTTTTTCCCCAGTAATGCCTTAAAACTGCAGCTTCTTAAATATAAAAATTAATTAATTCCTATTTAAATATAATAAGTAAATACTTATTAGAGTTGAATAAAAACAAACTTCTGAGATTCTCTATTACACTTACTTAATTATGTATTAAGTTCATATTCCAGCAAACCCAAAATTTCTGTTAATAACTTAATCTATTTATAACAGTTGTGGAACCTCCCACACAAGAGCATCACACACTTAGGATCATTAGGGACTTTGAATAGTCAATCTATTCAAAAGAACCATTGCAAAGAAAAAGCTTTTATTTATCAAAAAAGTTTACAAACCCACAGCATCAGGTTTGTAAGACCCAAGCGAATCCCCTGGTCTAAATCGGCTCCCCAAAAATCAAGATCTGTCCCTCTTACATTTCTAAGAATTTAGATATTGCTGTAAATTTTAAAACCAATTGTAATGGATTGTAATGATGATCAAACTGCTAAAAATGTGAATAATTGAATGGAAATATAATTTACTAAAGTTTATACACAAGGTGAGGGAGTGTGAAATGCACATGTCTCTCCCTCTCACTGTGGACAATAGTGTCAGGAAGGATGTGTGCAAGGCCATAAGAGAATATGTTGTATGTAACAGTGTATATCTGTTTGTATGAGTAGGAGGGGTGAGGATAATTGTATATGAGTTTAATCATTGATAAATTAATTACTAGTAAAGCATAATTCTTATAATAATTAAAAGTAATAATTGTTTTATTATTTTAATGTGTTTTTTTTGTTTAATTATTTATTCAAATATGTTAATATTAA